>JAWPHD010013155.1:0-70526 GCA_037043455.1 Cyrtodaria siliqua
CTATATTTATGAAACTTACCACTACATTTACAGGCTTAACATTGACAGGAAGAAAACAAACTCATCAAGATCAAATCAAACATGTTAATTAAATATTAAACTTTGTTTACACTCTAATTAGTATAATACATGAAGATAATCCTTTATAACACTTTGTAACTGTACCTTGTACTGTTTTCACGGCAACATCCAAAGGATTATCTTCTTCTGTCCTGGTGTATGTGGCCTTACACGTCACACCAAAGTTACCTAGCATGCACAAACAGACAACATCATAATATAGCATGACATATTTAATATAGCATGACATATTTAAACTCAAAGTATAATATTCGGGAATACGGTCAATCAGTATACCTATATGATTGTCACAAAGTTTGACTAAAGAGAAAGAAATTTAAATTTAATATGTTTAAATGAAAACAATTACAGAAAAACATATTTATTTCATACCTTTTCCAAGCAGATCACCAATGTCGAGTCGTCTAAGTAGTTTATACTAACCTTTGCCCAGGAGATCACCAATGTCGAGTCGTCTATATAGTTTATACTAACCTTTGCCCAGGAGATCACCAATGTCGAGTAGTCTACGTAGTTTATACTAACCTTTGCCCAGGAGATCACCAATGTCGAGTAGTCTACGTAGTTTATACTAACCTTTGCCCAGGAGATCACCAATGTCGAGTAGTCTACGTAGTTTATACTAACCTTTGCCCAGGAGATCACCAATGTCGAGTCGTCTATATAGTTTATACTAACCTTTGCCCAGGAGATCACCAATGTCGAGTAGTCTACGTAGTTTATACTAACCTTTGCCCAGGAGATCACCAATGTCGAGTCGTCTACGTAGTTTATACTAACCTTTGCCCAGGAGATCACCAATGTCGAGTAGTCTACGTAGTTTATACTAACCTTTGCCTAGGAGATCACCAATGTCGAGTCGTCTATATAGTTTATACTAACCTTTGCCCAGGAGATCACCAATGTCGAGTAGTCTACGTAGTTTATACTAACCTTTGCCCAGGAGATCACCAATGTCGAGTAGTCTACGTAGTTTATACTAACCTTTGCCCAGGAGATCACCAATGTCGAGTCGTCTATATAGTTTATACTAACCTTTGCCCAGGAGATCACCAATGTCGAGTAGTCTACGTAGTTTATACTAACCTTTGCCCAGGAGATCACCAATGTCGAGTCGTCTACGTAGTTTATACTAACCTTTGCCCAGGAGATCACCAATGTCGAGTAGTCTACGTAGTTTATACTAACCTTTGCCTAGGAGATCACCAATGTCGAGTCGTCTATATAGTTTATACTAACCTTTGCCCAGGAGATCACCAATGTCGAGTAGTCTACGTAGTTTATACTAACCTTTGCCCAGGAGATCACCAATGTCGAGTAGTCTACGTAGTTTATACTAACCTTTGCCCAGGAGATCACCAATGTCGAGTCGTCTATATAGTTTATACTAACCTTTGCCCAGGAGATCACCAATGTCGAGTAGTCTACGTAGTTTATACTAACCTTTGCCTAGGAGATCACCAATGTCGAGTCGTCTACGTAGTTTATACTAACCTTTGCCCAGGAGATCACCAATGTCGAGTCATCTATATAGTTTATACTAAGCTTTGCCCAGGAGATCACCAATGTCGAGTAGTCTACGTAGTTTATACTAACATTTGCCCGGGAGATCACCAATGTCGAGTCGTCTATGTAGTTTATACTAATCTTTGCCCAGGAGATTACCAATGGCGAGTCGTCTTAGTTTATACTAACCTTTGCCCAGGAGATCACCAATGTCGAGTAGTCAACGTAGTTTATACTAACCTTTGCCCAGGAGATCACCAATGTCGAGTCGTCTTCGTAGGTTATACTAACCTTTGCCCAGGAGATCACCAATGTCGAGTCGTCTTAGTTTATACTAACCTTTGCCTAGGAGATCACCAATGTCTAGTGGTCTACGTAGTTTATTCTAACCTTTGCCCAGGAGATCACACCAATGTCGAGTAGTCTACGTAGTTTATACTAACCTTTGCCCAGGAGATCACCAATGTCGAGTCGTCTTAGTTTATACTAACCTTTGCCTAGGAGATCACCAATGTCGAGTCGTCTACGTAGTTTATACTAAGCTTTGCCCATGAGATCACCAATGTTGAGTCGTCTACGTAGTTTATACTAACCTTTGCCCAGGAGATCACCAATGTTGAGTCATCTACGTAGTTTATACTAACATTTGCCCAGGAGATCACCAATGTCGAGTCTTCTACATAGTTTATACTAACTTTTTCCCAGGAGATCACCAATGTTGAGTCGTCTGTAGTTTACTAACCTTTGCCCAGGAGATCACCAATGTCGAGTCGCCTACGTAGTTTATACTAACCTTTGCCTAGGAGATCACCAATGTCGAGTCGTCTACGTAGTTTATACTAACCTTTGCCCAGGAGATCACCAATGTCGAGTCGTCTACGTAGTTTATCATACTAACCTTTGCCTAGGAGATCACCAATGTCAAGTCGTCTACGTGCTATGAGGAAGTGTTTCACATTGTGCCGTATTGCATCGTCTTCTATCTTGCTGAGAAGTTCTTCAATATACGGCTCTGTATCTGCAAATGAAAAAGTTATGCTTCGTCAGTCTTTTACATTTCACTCTTGCTATTCCATGTTCTTATTTATACACAATCAGAACATGTCACAACGCTGTTATGCAATCACACATACTTACGCAATGTGAATAGCTAATGTTTTTTTTTTCCATTTTTACATGTAGTAATGGACTTTATTTTTAGGTTTGTAGTGAGGGCTATTCAATTAAAACATACATGGGACCCCAGGAAGGCTTTTTTGAAATCGAACACCCACCCATAGATGCAAAATTGAGTTTAACGAACCAAATTTCAGACAATAGGGTTCACCCATAGATGTTTATTAAATTGCCTTCCTGGGGTCCCAAGTATGTTTTGATGGAATAGTTCTGAACATCATATTGAATCAAGAAGTCACATTTTGTCCTTCAACCCTGTACACATTTCTAACTGCAAATAAACTGATACTGATTTAATTACTAATACCCAATTTTTATACTAATACCTGAATTTTTTTATAAACTGACTTCCTTATACACTGAGGGAAAAAAGTTTGGCAAGTTTTTGTTGCACCCTGGAAATAATACATTTTTGGTTGTAAAATCAAGAAACTACTGCCATAAACCATACATGTGATATCTCACGGCGTGAGATGAAATCTCACGGAATTCTAACCCTCCTCCCGGCCCCACGGAATTGTGTGAAAAACTCCTGTAATATTGCTAATATCGATTTTTCGAAAATCATCGGTCTATTTGTTTGGTACATGTTTGCGTATGTTATTGTCTCGTGAATCGCGAGACCGTCACGTGACATACCTGGATTTGACCTGGATCAATAGCCTGGGGGAAAGTGGGTAAAACTGTTATTTGCAAACAGTTTATTGGCTTAATTGATCTGACCAAAGGATTAGCAGCACACTTATGAAGTCTTTAATGATGTCTGTAATTAAACAGGGTTAGATACGACTTGAAACAAATTGCCGGCGTCATTTATTTACAAGTAGAAAATGAATGTTTGTTAAAGGTGATGCAGTAATTATTGGATAGCGAAATTGTCAAAGTGAATTTGATGAGTATGTATGATTTAATTAAAACAATGAGATGTTCCATTAAAACATACCAGGGGGTAGCGGACGGCAATTTATAGACAATACATGATAGGGTGCCTTGTCCAAAAAAACGCAACATATTTAATCAAGATGAGTTGTTTTTCAAGCTAAAAAACACATTTTTTTCTTGAATCAATACTCGCTGATTAGCAGATTTGTCAAGGTGTTGTTGCTTCTAAAAATAGAATGAATTCAAGAACGACAACTCCTACGAAATTTCGTACTTCTTACTTAATTAGATTCGTACTATTGTACATTGAACTCAATTTGATTCATACTACCGGTTATTTTCCAGAGGGGAAGTTATTAGGCAGCTAACTGTGCAGCCTTCTTTCGCACGGGCGTTTTTTGAAAAAATCGCGGCCAATATTTGATGGAGTGGGTGGGGTAAAAAAAATAATAAAAAAAATATTGTTTAAAAACTGATTTTATTCATTCTTGTTATCTCCCCTGACATCAATAAAGAAACTTGTTTAAAAGTGTATTTTTAGGTATTCGTTTATGGAATTTGGGTATAAAATACTGCTCGTGCGCTAAAATTAGCCCGCGAAAAAACCTCCCAGGTTTTTGCATGAATCTCCCTTAAAAAAATAACTAAACTCCCAGATTGAGGTCCTGAAAGTATCACATGTATGATAAACACAATATTTTATTAAACCCACATCAATAACAGTCGAACATCTTAATGACGTAACGAATAAATGAACTTAGGTGTCAAGCCCGTCAAGTCCCAAAATGTCAGTATATCTTGTATACAATATTATTCCATCTAAAAAACTTGCTAAACTTTTCCCCCTCAGTATATATTCTACTAGATAAATCCTTTACACTATAAGCAGTCTTCGAATTAACCCACTAGCCCGAAGCCCGGGGCTAGTAAACGCTCATTTGGGCTAGAGATTTTGTTTTTATTTATATAGTCGGGCTAAAGGAAAATGTACGGGTTTTCATTGCGTATATAAGAATTCGGGCACAAACATTATAATTCAAAGACTGTATAAGTCAGATTTACTACAAAAGTCACGCAATCATAGCATGATCAATGAATCACTGATTAGCCAGAAAGTTCATCACTAGAAATTATCTTAAGCACCAAGATGAGAATAGACTACCTTTATCATCTGGGATAGACCCATTCATGTCTGCCTTTACCGACACATGATTCATCCCAATCTCTTCTTCCTCTTTCTTTCCTTCCGTGTCTTTCCACACATCCGGTATATAGTTGTCGCTCGGCTTGTGCTTCCTGTGTCGCCGGATAACGCAGATGGCCAGCAGGAGGATGATGGCGATAATGGGCAGGACCACCCCCATGATGATCCCCACAGCTATGGGCTTCTCCTCCTTGTTTGACTCGAAGTAACTCAGGTACCCCACCTCCGTCTTCATGTTGCCGACCTGCAGCTGTTTGTAGAAAGTTTGTAATTACTTATTTACAAAGGGAAACTTAAATAGAATATATATCAAAAACTCTAATCCACCTAGATGACATCCCCCACTAATCCCTCCCCATCCCCTACCCCACCCTCGTTATTACTTTTATATAGTGTATCCAACCGTCGTCGTTTTGCCTATCTGCAGCTGGTAGAAGAAAAATATTTATTCATAATGCAACTTTTCATAATCATAAATGAAGTAATAAGTAAATTTCTAACCAGGACAAGAGCATTTCCATTACCGTCCACCTCTCGGGGCTTTTCTGGAGCTTCACAAGACAAGGCGTCGTCTGTCGCGGCACGTTTGGTGCACTCACTCCCGCCAACAGTCACGCTCACGTCCTCAATAATGAAACTCACATGACGGAAATTTCCCTGAAAATGTATAATTTACATTCAACTCCAACAAATAACAGTTTATATCAGTCCTATTAGTGTTTCAGCAGCAGTATCTTCTACCAATGACTAGATTTTAGTGCACGATAAAACAACTGATTTATCATTTCCAGAGCTTCTATTCATGTATTAATCATAATAAAACTGTTATTCTCCAACAAACACGCTTTATTACATACAATGTATTAACATTTCATACATTGGACTAAAGAACATTGGAAACCTTTTTTTGAACTTTATTTCTAATAAACTATGAAGGTGAAAACATGCATCATATATTCATCCATCTTTATAAAGTGTGATATTCATCCATATTCAGATCTTTATAAAGTGTGATATTCATCCATATTCAGATTTTTATAATATAGGTTATTGAATTTGTATGGCTAAATATTACTTGGAACCAGTTGTTTTGGCAAAGAACAACGAGCTTGCGAGTCGTCCTGCGCCAAAACAACGAGTTCCAAGTAATATTTAGCCATACAAATTCAATAACCTTTTTATTGTATACTTTCATATTGTTTTGATCAATGTAATTGTATGACTATTACTTTTCATTGTATTTGAGTTATTTTTATAGCTTTTGATGGAATTCCTATCTTGTCATTCAGTTTCATCTTGTGTGGATGATTATTTTGCGCGAAAACGACGTCGAATGACATTAAAAACATCAAGCGATTTTCTAAAGTTTGTTACCATTCGATAACGTTTAAAACAGTGGGTGAGTGACCATTTTAATTATTTTATCAATTTCTGCCATAAAAGGTTGAAAAAAAACAACATATTTTTTTGTTGACACTATAGGAAGGATTCCGTTACTTTTCATTGTATTTGTGTTATTTTTATAGCTTTTGATGGAATTCCTATCTTGTCATTCAGTTTCATCTTGTGTGGATGATTATTTTGCGCGAAAACGACGTCGAATGACATTAAAAACATCAAGCGATTTTCTAAAGTTTGTTACCATTCGATAACGTTTAAAACAGTGGGTGAGTGACCATTTTAATTATTTTATCAATTTCTGCCATAAAAGGTTGAAAAAAAAACGTTTCATCTTTTAACGTTTAAAACAGTGGGTGAGTGACCATTTTAATTATTTTATCAATTTCTGCCATAAAAGGTTGAAAAAAAACAATGTATTTTTTTGTTGACACTATAGGAAGGATTCCGTTATTTTATTTGAAAGTAGTTCCTTATTTCTATTTCGCGGCTCTTAGCAAGCACGAGAAAAAGTTCCGGTGCAATATCAATGTGTGCAATATCGTAGAATATTGCATACTTAGCTCAATGCAAACTAAACGGGACAATATGAAAGTATACAATAAAGTGTGATATTCATCCATATTCAGATCTTTATAAAGTGTGATATTCATCCATATTCAGATCTTTATAAAGTGTGATATTCATCCATATTCAGATCTTCATAAAGTGTGATATGAATCCATATTCAGATCTTTATAAAGTGTGATATTCATCCATATTCAGATCTTTATAAAGTGTGATATTCATCCATATTCAAATCTTTATAAAGTGTGATATGCATCCATATTCAGATCTTTATAAAGTGTGATATTCATCCATATTCAGATCTTTATAAAGCGTGATATTCATCCATATTCAGATCTTTATAAAGTGTGATATGCATCCATATTCAGATCTTTATAAAGTGTGATATTCATCCATATCCAGATCTTTATAAAGTGTGATATTCATCCAGATCCAGATCTTTATAAAGTGTGCATTATACCTTGATAACCATCTTGTGCTCCTTCTCATATTTCTTGGGCCCGGGATGGAACCTCTCTACCATCGGGTCAGGGTAGTACAGTAAAGGGCCAAATACAGGGTCCATTGAGATGTTTCTGTATATGGTCACTCCGTCCAGGTTGAACCCATACTGCACCTCTTTTGGACTGGTTTCAGTGATATTTTCACCTGGGAAGTTGAGTCTTGGAGTCTTGCATATGAGCCAATATGTCAAGTTTTGCAGAACACAGTCCTGATGTGTACAGAAAGGATAGGTATTCACTTTTGGAAAAAAACATGGGTTTATTTTTAAATATATTAAATAAGGGATACAATAGATATGCAAGGTATTTCGATTGACTAGATGAAAATAAGTTTCAATGCAATAAATATGTAAGTCTACAACCCTACATGCCTGCGTATATTAACATACTCATATATACGGAATAGACAGATAACAACTTACAGTGGTTTTCTGTGAGCCGCCAACCTCGACGAAGAACTGTGGTCTCTGTATAAACTGCATCTGATACCCGATCGCTGTTATAGTCGTGCCTCCGCTGAAATCACAATTACCTTGTATATTACACTAATATAACATATATCTTATATACCTTGTATGTTACACTAATATAACATATATCTTATATACCTTGTATATTACACTAATATAACATATATCTTATATACCTTGTATATTACACTAATATAACATATATCTTATATACCTTGTATATTACACTAATATAACATATATCTTATATACCTTGTATGTTACACTAATATAACATATATCTTATATACCTTGTATGTTACACTAATATAACATATATCTTATATACCTTGTATGTTACACTAATATAACATATATCTTATATACCTTGTATATTACACTAATATAACATATATCTTATATACCTTGTATGTTACACTAATATAACATATATCTTATATACCTTGTATGTTACACTAATATAACATATATCTTATATACCTTGTATATTACACTAATATAACATATATCTTATATACCTTGTATATTACACTAATATAACATATATCTTATATACCTTGTATATTACACTAATATAACATATATCTTATATACCTTGTATATTACACTAATATAACATATATCTTATATACCTTGTATGTTACACTAATATAACATATATCTTATATACCTTGTATATTACACTAATATAACATATATCTTATATACCTTGTATGTTACACTAATATAACATATATCTTATATACCTTGTATGTTACACTAATATAACATATATCTTATATACCTTGTATGTTACACTAATATAACATATATCTTATATACCTTGTATGTTACACTAATATAACATATATCTTATATACCTTGTATATTACACTAATATAACATATATCTTATATACCTTGTATGTTACACTAATATAACATATATCTTATATACCTTGTATGTTACACTAATATAACATATATCTTATATACCTTGTATGTTACACTAATATAACATATATCTTATATACCTTGTATATTACACTAATATTACATATATCTTATATACCTTGTATATTACACTAATATAACATATATCTTATATACCTTGTATATTACACTAATATAACATATATCTTATATACCTTGTATATTACACTAATATAACATATATCTTATATACCTTGTATGTTACACTAATATAACATATATCTTATATACCTTGTATGTTACACTAATATAACATATATCTTATATACCTTGTATGTTACACTAATTATAGGTTATTTAACATGGTTCTGTACAATACGGAGATATATTTGGACGAGTACACAGCTGGAAAAGTCATATTGGACGAGCCGTTAGGCGAGTCCAATATGATTTTTTCCAGCTGTGTACGAGTCCAAATATATCCCGTATTGTACAGAACCATGTTAAGTAACCTTTTTATTCTATACCTTTATTTTAACCAATCATTTATAATTCGGATATAACTTTCGTTTGTTTCATGCTTTCAAGCAAGTCGCTATGAACATCGAAAGCACAATTGCATGTAGGTCTATGTATTTTATATATTGTGTTCGACATGGCTTACTCTCAAGCTTTATTTGCTTGAAAGAATGCCCATTTCTCCGTTGTCAACAGTGATTAAATACTACCGAAGGTCAGTTTCAAACAATGATATATTATGCTAGTTTTTTGTGTTTTTTTTTTGTTATAAAGGAAAATTAAATAAAAATATGTGCAATAGATAGGTTTTCATTACTTGACAACAATTTATGGTTAGGTAATGACAGAAGCCTGTCGGTTCTGATTTTTATTCGGACCTTTTCACGCGTTTCGGTCTTTATCATAGGTTTAACATGGAACCTGTGAAGCGTACAATACGAACAAAATACGGGATATTTTGTACGCGCGTGCGTCCCGATACGGAAATATATTGTACGGTCACATGACTCGAAAGAGCGTCTACGATTGGATGTATAAATTAGGTATAGAATAATATAACATATATCTTATATACCTTGTATATTACACTAATATAACATATATCTTATATACCTTGTATGTTACACTAATATAACATATATCTTATATACCTTGTATGTTACACTAATATAACATATATCTTATATACCTTGTATGTTACACTAATATAACATATATCTTATATACCTTGTATATTACACTAATATAACATATATCTTATATACCTTGTATATTACACTAATATAACATATATCTTATATACCTTGTATATTACACTAATATAACATATATCTTATATACCTTGTATATTACACTAATATAACATATATCTTATATCCAAGAAGAAGCTTTGGTAACTCACAAGTAGTGTGATAAAAATAAAATTGAAACAAGACGTCAATGACCTTGAAGCTCTACTGGCAGGTTCTGAAAGCTAGATCAGCATTCCTATGAAGATTCATGAAAATCTGTCAAGTAGTTTCAGAGTAGTCGTTACAAGTTTTTATATATAACTCTTATGTAAACAAAGATGGCCGCTGGCAACCATGTTTAATGTCTAATCAAAAGGATTTTCGACAAGGACCAACATCTTGTCATGCTGATCATTTTAGAAAAAGTCCCAGGACTGTAGCGATATATCCCACATATGCCGGAGGACTGTAGCGATATATTCCACATGTGGCGAAAGACTGTAGCGATATATCCCACATGTGGCAGAGGACTGTAGCGATATATCCCACATGTGGCGGAGGACTGTAGCGATATATTCCACGTGACGGATAACTGTAGCAATACATCCCACATGTGGCGGAGGACTGTAGCGATATATTCCACATGTGGCAGAGGACTGTAGCGATATATTCCACGTGGCGGAGGACTGTCAGGGATATATCCCACGTGGCGGAGGACTGTAGCGATATATCCCACATGTGGTGGAGGACTGTAGCAATATATTCCCCATGTGGCGGAGGACTGTAGCAATATATTCCACATGTGGCGGAGGACTGTAGCGATATATCCCACATGTGGCGGAGGACTGTAGCGATATATTCCACATGTGGCGAAGGACTGTCAGGGATATATCCCACATGTGGCGGAGGACTGTCAGGGATATATCCCACATGTGGCAGAGAACTGTAGCATTAAAACACAACAATGGGGTACACACTAAACTACCTAGGTCGCTATTTGAGAAGACGTCAAAAATTCATTATGCATACCAAATGCCCAGTTTTGACATTGTCTATCAGAAACTAGGTATTGATGAATGTTTGCTTGTCCTGTGTTATACATATAGGAACGAGGGACCCTGCATATGACAGCAGAGTCAAGTGATACTGGATACAGGTCAAACGCTCAATTATTGTGAAAAATACTAGAAAATAAGATTAATCAATTTAACTACCCTATTTTTTCTCTGGCGATCAGACATAACTCACATTTTGTGTGTGTCTTACCTCAAGAATGCACTTTTTGGCTCAATTATGCTGATATCTGGATTCTTCTCATACGTGAACTTCTCTGGCACCAGTTTCCTCAGGTTACCAAAGTTCACTTCTACATATACTTGATTTTCATTCGCTACTTGCTGTGATGTCATACACTCCAACATTGACATATTCGATCTGAAATAAAACAATATAATAATGGATCAACCACTATACATATTACATAGCACATCAATAGACTATAGTTATACTGAGGTCACCTGTAACACCATAGTTATACTGAGGTCACCTGTAACACTATAGTTATACTGAGGTCACCTGTAACACTATAGTTATACTGCGGTCACCTGTAACACAAGAGTTATACTGAGGTCACCTGTAACACTATAGTTATACTGAGGTCACCTGTAACACTATAGTTATACTGAGGTCACCTGTAACACTATAGTTATACTGAGGTCACCTGTAACACTATAGTTATACTGAGGTCACCTGTAACACTATAGTTATACTGAGGTCACCTGTAACACTATAGTTATACTGAGGTCACCTGTAACACTATAGTTATACTGAGGTCACCTGTAACACAAGAGTTATACTGAGGTCACCTGTAACAGTAAGGAAGACAAGACGATAAATCTGCCTTCAGATATTCTGCTAAAATGGCTGAAGCTGGACAGAAATGAACAAATGTGTAGCCTCAAGACAAACTAGATGCAGCCTTGCATATTTATTAGTAATACAGCAGCAGCAATGCAGTAATGCAATCTTTTAAAAACGGATTAAAAAAACTGAACCAGAATCAATGGAGCATAATTGGTGATTCAAAAACTATGTTTATCTAAATGTGACAAGCGGTTGTAGGGAAAGCCTTACCCGACAAGGGCATCACTATACTGCTCCTTCCACTTTCGTGGTGGAAGCCAATATGAAAATGTACACATTTAGCATTTTCTAGTCATTAACCCGTATAATGGACTGTTCTTTCTTTGAATTAAGACCATTTCATTTATGTGACGGGTGTTTTGGAGTTACTCGCAGACCGATCTGGGTTTACAATGGACGCAAAGGCTATTATAGTTGTGCTTAGCAGGTTAAGGGTTAAGATCATAATACTACATGGATGCTATTCAGGAAAGTAACAAGTATGTACTTAATAACGGTGCAAGTGCTGCCGCCTACGTCTACGGTTGTCCCGGTACCAGCGTTCATGTACTCTCCATTGATGGCCAGAGTTGTTCCTCCTGATACTGGACCTTGCTTCGGTGTTAGGCTGGTGACACTGGGCTCCTGCAGATACATTACAGATTTTAATGGCGACAGGAATAGGGAGGTAAATTTTTTTTTTTTAATTGGTTAAAATATTGGTCGATTTATGCCGTGCTGTTTGACAATACAGTCGATTCCGTTTAATCGCATATCGGTTAATTGCATATTTCGGTTAATTGCATAACGTTTTGAAACACAAAACCATTCGTATTCTTTTGCATGTAAAAAAAAACGTATAATGGCATGGGTCTTAGTCACATTCTGGATAATTGCATAACGAATATCTGGCTAATTGCATACTGAAAGTCAAATTTACCTGTTATTTTCAACTGTTAATTGATTGACGCGGTCACAAAGATATACCCGAGGCAAATTGATTGACAAAAGGTGCTAATTGACTTGCCGAGAGAAAGTTTGCCATTTTGTGCGGCTTCCGTAAAGCTTCCACGCCATGACGATCGCTCACCAATTAGCATAAACAATTTAATAATAAGTTTGTACCCAATGTAAAGCAATGTGTTGTTAATTATGTATTGCTCTCAGTTTGCTAGTGTCGGTAGAGATGCATATGACACTGAGTAGCTCATAGAAATAAAATAAGCTTTTGTGTTATTATCATGACACGACAAACAATAGCAAAGCGACGCAGGTTGAAAGTAAACAAATACGCATAAATATTGCATAAAATCGATCAAATAACAGTAAACACAAAACGAATATGCACAATATCAAACATCTTACATAGAATTAACTCGCTTTTATGGAGTTTCTATGTATTAAAGTATTAACAGAACAGTAAAACGAAAGTAGAAACGTGCACCACTACATGTACAAAATGTTCAATTTTGGCTATTCGAATACTCTGGTTAATCGCATTTATTTTCTTGACAAATGGGCTATGCAAATAACCGAAATCGACTGTACCGTAATTTCCGTTAATAAAATGACCATGCAATACCCTTGAATATTGAAAGTTTGTGGACCTAAGCGGTCATGTGACTGCTGCTTATCAACATGATAATAACATATTAAACAGGAAATATCACTGTAAGGACAAAGAAATATCACTGTTTAGGAGAAGAACATCATAAGTAATTTACTTTCGTTCTAATCCTTTTTCTTCTATTGTGTACAAATACTATGTTGTAAGAATATGTGAAATAAAATATGTTTAAACCAAGTGATCAATGCCCCCGAAGTGTCCTTTGACCTCTAAGTATGACCTTGACCTTGGAGCCAAGACACCTCGTTTGGTTATGGTGAGCATTTGTGCAAAGTTATTTGAAAATCCGTCGAGGCATGCAAAAGTTATTGACCGGACACGATTTGACCTTTGACCTCTAAATGTGACCTTGACCTAGGGGCCACAGACCTGGATTTTGTGCGTGACACATCGTCTTGTTGTGGTGAGCACTTGTGCCTAGTTATTTGAAAATCCGTCCATGAATGCCAGAGTTATTGACCGGACACAATTTGACTTTTGACCTCCAAGTGTGACCTTGACCTTGAAGACCTGGGTTTTGCGCGCGACACATCGTCTTGTTATGGTGATCAATTGTGCCAAGTTATTTAAAAATCCCTGCAGGGGTTGTGACGTTGCAGTCCGGACACGAAATTGCGTACGTTTTTGACCTATGAACTTCAAGTGTGACCTTGACCTTTGAGGTACGGACCTGGGTTTTGCGCGCGACACATCGTTTGTTATGGTGATTACTTGTGCAAAGGTTATTTAAAAATCCCTGCAGGGGTTGTGAAGTTACCGTCCGGACGAACTGCGGAATGACGGACAGACAGAAAGAATCCAGACGGACAGACATTTTTCGGGGGCATAAAAATGTTACTTAACTTTTACAGTGATTTTTTATCTTCTATTTTTAAACAATTTTATGTTTATTACCTTACTGCAAAGATTGTATCTGTGACATTTGCTATGGACACGTGATAATAAAAAGGGACATCAAAATAATCATAATTGTGTTTATAAGGTCTCCCTTAGATGTAAACACAATGTGTCAGGCCCTTAAAATCATTTATGTGTTTAACATATTCAATGAAATGCTTTTTATTTTATTTGTATTTCAAATTGGAGTAAATGTAACCGAAAGACTGAGATCATATCAGCCTTATCATATATACATTTTTTGTTATTACATAACTTCATGGAAAAATAAATATTTTTTTTTTTGTATAATCAACAATAATCTACCTAAATATTTATTCTGTGCTATTCTAATTTCCAAGAAATGCAATATAGTGATTAGTTTTAAGTTGAATGTGTCACAGAGAATGAAAAATATCGATAAAACCTTCATTTTTCATTGTTTTAAGCTTAATAAGCTGTTGCTGTAAAACTAATAGTGCAAAGGGCATTGGCCTTAATATTATAAATTGATGACGTCACTCGTGTACTGGGAATGTCAGCAAAGCAGACAGACAATATAAAATGCTTGTTTTGATGTAAAACACTAAGTTATGGAGATTTTCTTGAGGTTTATATTTGGAGTCAGTGTAAATGCATTTAAAAAGGTAATTTCTTTCGATCTTGACATTTTTCACCTGTTTGATAAGCATGTTTTCTTAGATTGTACACAAATGATGGCACAATCTTTGACTTTGTGTTGACGGCTGCAAATCTCGCCTAAGGGCACTGTCTTAAGAGAGGTCGATATTTAAATGTCACCTACGAACTTATGATCTCCACAAACTCAAGATATTCAACGATACAATTCTTACTATTCATTGTTGGATAACATATGGCAGTTGCAAAATCTGCAGTATTAAACGGCATGTTTACTCCAGTATAACATACATATAAATGAAGGCCTCGAATGTAGCTATTAGCTATAAGGTTTTTAAAGTTAATGTAAAATGATGTCACAAGGGTCATTTTTTTATTATGAAAATAATTGTGCTTAGAAAGGTATAGTAGTGCAATTTTCAAATGAAAGACGTAAAGCATTGCTTTTGATGCAGCTTTTGAAAACAATTTTAGATGTTTTAGGACTTCATTTTACTGCTGACAAAATATTTTTAATTTGAGTATTATGGTCATATTTTGTAGCGCCACCGTTGATAAGGGTAGTGTGGATGATGGTGTAGGGCCACCGTTGATAACCTACCACAAACATAAAGTGACTGTCAGACTCTGTGGTGTACTGATTGTTGATCTTCACTGTGATGACCCCATCTGTCACCTTACTCGGACCGGTGGTCTGACAGTCAAACCTGAATTACACAAAATCAAATCGTGAAATCTAATTTCTGTAAATAATGATGAATTTTTATGTCCATTCAAATAATGTGTGATGCATATGAGATGCTGAATATTCGTTTATTCTTTACTCAGATTGCGCAAGCTTCATTCGTATGCTTTAAACAGCTGGGAGCGGGCTGGCGTGGCTCAGCGGATAGCAAAATGGACTTGAGCTCTGAAGGACTCTGGTTCAAACCTCACTGGCGCAAATGAGTTTCTTCAGCAAGACACTTTCCTTTAGCCTCATTCAGTCGGATGAGGAAATAAACCAGAGGCTCTCATGTATTGGAGTCTATCCTAGGAATCTGCTCGTTACAAACAGTAGGGCAGGTTCCCCTCTCTTGACAGCAGCTCAAATAACCTGTAATGTGTTGAGCTGCTAAACAACATTCAATTCAAACATATTACAGTACAAAATGTTGAAAGTGCACCTCTGAGAAGATTCGTAGTGTTGTGATTGGACGACACACGGCACCCCTGCCACCGTCACTTCTATGTCCTTGTAGGATTTACCCAGGTTCAGTCCATGGACAGATATATTCGTCACTCCCTCTATGGGGCCAGCCAGGGGATTGAACTGTAATAGAAAATTCAGCATCAGTACTGACACGCATATTATAACAATCCGACCTAGGTCCTAGGGCCCAGCAAACTCAGTATTGTTTATAATAGAGTTCACATAATTTATGTGGAAAGTTCAAACATACTAGGATTGCTAAGCGGTTCGTTCTCGCAAAATATTTTGAAATCATTGAAGGTTTTACAGATACCACTGATAATCAACAAGCAACTGTCGCAAGTAGTTCTCAGTAAGAAAAAGAAATCTTAAACAAGGAAGTCCGCCTTTTGGGGTCTCGCCTAAATTACTGTCAAGAAATTATGGTCTAAGTCGCAAAAAGGGTCATAATTTTGCTAAAATGCTATACAAAGTTATGGAACTTGTGTGTCTAAATGGTCTTGATGATACTGAAGACATATGAAATGTTAGAATGAATTTGGATAAAGCAACGTTGAAGATATTAAAACATGAATACAGTCAAACCGGGTCGTACGACCACCTGTTTTAAGCGCCCACCTGCTTAAGCGACGCCGACGAAATTTGCTATTAATTTATACTGCAATAAGCAACCACCTTTCTAACGCGACCAACGACCGCATATTTTCTTACCAAAAGAAAGTTTTTATGATCAACATGCGAGCGCGAAACATTTCATAAGAAATCAAACAAATAGAAACTGTAATAAGAGACCACCTGTATTAAGAGACCTCTTTTCTTTCTTTCCCCTGAGTGGTCTCTTAAACCAGGTTTGACTGTATATTTAACGTAAAACTTAAATGTAAATACTGATGTGTTCACCACCAATTGGTAACTATGTCTGGCTACTTTCTTTTTTGGCGCGACAATAAAAGTATGCATACCCTGAGTATCTGGGGGTCTGGGCAGGTTGAAGCCCTGTCTAGCCAGTCTGACGCTGGACAGGCAGTCTGGAGTGAACACTGGGGTATACCTGCTGTACACCAACCACATTCATATTCCTTGTCCATACTCAGGCACTGCCCACAGTTGGTCACCATTGGTCCACACTTGTAGATACGCACTGAAATAATCATGAATAGTTTATGGTTTATAATCTATAGACAGGTCAGTATAAAATGTATACAGATCGATAGCCACAACTGCAAATACACACATGAATTATCTTTAAAACCAATTTGTTTGATGTTTTCCAACTCAGAATTTCTTAAGTGAGTAGATAGGTTAATGATTTTCTTTCTTTTTCTGAAGAAAGTAAAACCTTATTAAAGGTGGTTGTTTTGAAAAAGTGCCTCCCCACCAGCATTTAATTATGGAATAAGTTCATCCGATTGAGGAACGTTCAACTCTATTGGTTTGTTTCCTTTCAAATACTTTATGTTTGTGTCATGTACACAATGGTATGGTATAAAATCATTGATAATCAAATATAATCAAGGTTTATAATTTGATGACAAAGTACTTGCTGAATGCATATGATTATTACATACCTTTAATATTCTGTGGGTTATCTAAAGGCTGGCTGTAAATGCCCGACGTGACGGTGAAGTCAGCTGTCTCTATTGGCAAGCTTTTGTCACTAAAGGAAAAGGTTAAGGCATCACAGAGTAGGTTGGAGTTTGTGACCTTGCCAGGGCTGACCTTGACCTCCCCGAGGTAGGTGAACAGACAGTGGATGTTGTTAAACTGGTCTGGCTGTAAGAAATATAATTAAGTTGAAATGTTGCAACACTTCATTACTTTGTGGTGCAGTATACACTCGGACAGCAACTAGTTCCTGTAGCCATTGTTTTGTATTACTCAAAGTTGTATATAATTAAAACAATCATACCAATGTTCATTTTGGCACGGGGTTACTTTAGTTTGTCCTTAGGCAAGACACTACTTCTCGTCCGTCTAACGGGCACGTAAACCCAGTGGTCCCGTGTATAGGAGTCTATCATTCGGGCACCTTAAAGAACCATAGGAATCTATTGGACAGTAAGAATAAAGCATGGTTCCCGGATTCCTGTGCATCCTTCCCCTCTCTCTGGGGTGGCTCGAAATAACCAAATTAATGTATAAATGAGCTGTTAATTCAATTCACTTGGCATATATATCATTGTTATATGGGCATAGCTGAAAAACTGGTGGTATACCTGAAGATTAGCTACTCTGACGACAATTTGTCTTGTCTGCCCAGAATGCACCACAATGTCAGCATCCTGAGACGATGTTTCCAGGCGTGGACAAAGACTTACAGATTTTACCGCTGGCAAAGTCTGCAAGTAAAACAAAAGACTACATGAAAGTGTTTACCGCTACTATATAATGTAGAATAGCCATTGCTATATTTGTAGAATATCGGCATAAAACATATACCACTCTTTTGATCTTTATCTGGTATGGTTTTATGTTGTTTTTTAATGCACCAGGGCAGCTGGAAATTGCTGCATTTTCTTTTGTTTGAGTGACTTGTTTACTCAAAAGATTGGAATATCATCTCAACATATAGATTACTAGGAATATCATCTCAACATATAGATTACTAGGAATATCATCTCAACATATAGATTACTAGGAATATCATCTCAACATATAGATTACTAGGAATATCATCTCAACATATAGATTACTAATAATGTATGGTTTTAGGAGGCTTGTCTTTTTTTCTTAAAATTATGTGTATTTAAATTCTTTTTTTTTTTTTTTTTTTTTTTTTTTTTTTTTTATAGTTGAAGAAATTTTGCCCCAAAAAAGGCTATACTTTAATACTACACACATTTTATTTTTTGAGATTTTTTTTATATTTTACTTCAGCTATGAGATTTGATTAGATACCTGGTTAGCAGGACAGTCTTGTTTTGTAGCGTCCAAACACATTCCTCGAACATGACACCATTTACATCCAAACGTACTTGCTACACATTTGCTGCAGCTGAAACAGTCACGTAGAGTATTGGCACATTGTGTTTCATAATGGTCCCTTATCTACTCACAGCACAAAGCAGAACACTGCCCTACACCGATAATGGGGATTTTATTTAAGGTTCAACATTAACAGTCACGGAAGACAAGCATCATTGCAGAAAATGGAATTTTTAACAGTTTTGACAAAATGTAAAGCTTTTGAAGTACAAATAATGAAAACTTAAAAAGTTTAACCCACCAAATGTAGCTTGTTTTTCTGAAATTGAAGAAGATTCGTCCTTTTAAATACCGAATAGATGAATAAATAGGTGTGCGTATAGTAATGCTCGATAAATACTTCAAGACTGCCATTTATGACTGAGCCCCCCACATAAAAAAATCCTGGATTCCACCAGAACAGTGATACCACCCGAAAAGGTATTAAACAAGAACAGTGAATCCACCAGAACAGTAATTCCACCAGAAAAGCCATTCCACCAGAACAGTGATTCCACCAGCTGAGTGATTCCACCAGAACAGTGATTACACCAGAACAGTGACGACTCCACCAGAACAGTGATTCCACCAGATCACTGATTCCACCAGAACACTGATTCCACCAGAAAAGAGATTCCACCAGCACAGTGATTTTACAAGAAAAGATTCCACCAGAACAGTGATCCACCTGAACAGTGATTCCATCAGAACAGCAATTCCACCAGAACAGTGATTCCACCAGAACAGCAATTCCACCAGAACAATGATTCCAGCAGAAGTGTGATTCTACCAGCACAGTGATTTCACCAGAAAAGCCATTTCACCTGAACAGTGATACCACCAGAACAGCCATTCCACCAGAACAGTGATTCCACCAGAACAGTGATTCCACTAAAACAGTGATTCCACCAGAACAGTGATTCCACCAGAACAGCACTTACCTGAGGTTGATTCCACAATCGTACAGGGATACATCCCTCTTCACCACAGTTTTACCAAGAATTTGGAACTCCACCTCTAACTTTCTGTGATCTGAAAATTAAGACTCTTCATTGAAACAATCTCATTGTACCCAACTGTCGAAACGTTGTCATCTCTTATGCATTAAAACTGTCTAACTCTCTTCTGTTGAAATGCAACAAAATTGTTTCTAATTTTAAAAAGAATAGATTAATAGATGCTGGGCAGAGAACAAAATCTGCCACAATTGTATTTATTTCATGTTTTGTCTTTAATTTAATTAAATGAGATTGTTTTTATAATCATGTATTTATAAAACAAACTTTACAATTATAATGTGAAACTATAAAAAATATAGACAAATAGAATATATTTTGTTCTCTGTCCAAAATGATGGAGAACTTATTTTCTTAACGAAAAACATGCACAACGGGAGGTAACTGTAACAAACATCTTTCTGTCAGAGTTGTCTTTCCTTAACTATGTGTATGTTTGTATACATGTATGTTACACAGTTTTATAATATATTATTATTTAATAATTCATAGTAATATGGGACAGTTACTGAAGGTCAGAAAAAGAATAACTTTGCAAAGAACAATTTTACTTTTTATATTAAGTTTATAAATCCAGAATTAAATAATGGATCAACTGATACCACTCAGTTCTCTGTTTTACACTTTAATCCAACGTGTCAGTGTGATTCACCGACCTTGTTCAAGGTTACACAATAATTAACACAATCTGAGTAACATCCATCTTGCTGTATTGACAATCCTAATATAAAATACTTTATATAATACCTTTTATCGCATTTCTCAAAATCTTTTCAACATCTTAGTTATAATGCCATTATTAGCATTAGGGGTGGCCCAGTGGATAGAATGTTTGACTACCAATCCAAAGATCACGGGTTTGAGCCTCGCTGACACCACAGGGTTACTTCTGTGTGTCCTTAGGCAAGACACTTCCTCTGGTCTCAACCCGGCGGCCCCGTGTATCGGACTCTATCCTCCAAACATGTTAAGATACAGATAAAAATCTATTTGAAAATAAGAGTAGAGCACCGTTCCCGGATTCCTTTGTATCTTCCCATCTCTCTTGGGCGACTCGAAATAACCTGTTGTTGATCAGCCATTTATCAACAACTGAATTCACTTATATCAGCATTATGTTTAACTTTGTATCTTAGGTATGACACCACTATTACCATTATGTTTCATTATGCTTTAATTATTAGCGTTACATTTCATTATTTAGCTATTAGCATCATGTTTCAATATATATTTCTTAATCACGATGCCATTATTTATTATTTTGTCATTTGACCCTGTTGCTTGACCTTATACTGGATCCTAATGGATACGAGGTCAGGAAGGCAGGGGTGATACAACATACAAACGAAATGGTAACAACCATATATGACAGAATGGTCTGTGTATAAACTACAACTACAATAAAACAATGTGTTCAAGACATTCATCTCAAGGGAAGCTTTTGGACATCAAATCATTTCTATATTTTTTATCTAAAATAAAAAAAAATGAAAACATACTTTTTGATGAGTTTTATCAAAGCAAAACTGCCATAAACAACTGATTGTAGATGTTTTAGAAAAAGAAAGCAAGACACCTTTATTATGAATGAATGTCTCCAACAGAACAGATGTATAACGGATAACTAGAAAATGTCAACAACAGGAATGTGATGAACTCATCAAAAATAAATGATCTTCAAACTACACATCAATGTTCTTAATTAGAACTCCGATTTTGAATACCGGTAATGATTTAAACTACAAGACAAATAGGTTTATATTTAAATTATATATATTTAACATTATATATATATTTAACATTTGGTGATCATTTTCAAAGAGAAATGAGTGTCAAGTATGGAAAAATACTATTTTTGTGTAGAAGCATTTTGAATAGCCCAATACATACAGTTAAACCTGTATTTTGAGACCTTTGAAAGGGAAGAGAAAAAGTGGTATTTTAACACAGCCGGTGCTCTCTTCATACATGTGATTTTTTAATTTATTTCAAAGAATACAATTGGGAACTGAATGTATGGTCTCTTAAAGCAGATGGTCTCTTAATTGAGGTGGTCTCTTAATTGAGGTGGTCTTTTAATTGAGGTGGTCTCCGAATTGAGATGTTCTCTTAATTGAGGCATTTTCTGAACTGAGGTGGTCTCTTGCTTGATGTGTTCTCTTAACTGAGGTGGACTCTTGAGATGATCTCTTAATTTCGGTGTAATTGAGATGGTCTCCTAATTGAGGTGGTCTCTTAACTGGGGTGGTCTCTGAATGGAGGTGTTCTCCTAATTGAGGGGGTCTCTGAATTAAGCTGTTCTCTTAATTGAGGTGTTTTCTTAATTGAGGTGTTTTGAATTGAGGTGTTCTCTTAATTGAGATGGTCCCTTAACTGGGGTGGTCTCTTAATTGTGGTGGTCTCTGAATTGATGTCTCTTAATTGAGCTGGTCTCTTAATTGGGAAGGTCTCTCAAATTAGGTGGTCTCTTAATTGAGTTGATCTCTAAATAGAGTTGGTCTCTGAATTAAGGTGGTCTCTTGAGCAGGTTTGACTGTATGTCATTGTGGCAATTGTTGATTTGAAGACTTCACCACAACTATGTCATTCTCAGTGTACACCAAATTGTTCCCACGGACAATTGTGTAACTCTACCTTAAACCAGATTAAACTGCATTTAACATTTAAAAATTAAGGAAAACTTTCGAAAGTGATTCACTAAATCACTTTATTTTATAGGAAAACTTTGAGATAAAAGCTGAAAGCTATAATGTAAGGAACACAAACTTTTCAAAAGATTGACTTGAATCAAAGTGAGTAAAAACATCACACAGTGGTCATACTACTTAACAAACAACAGACAAAGAAAGATAAAAACAAGCTCTTTCTTTTTTGCATATGCATGTACATTTAAAGCAATAGAAAATAATACCAAAGATTTAGCATTAAAAAAACAAAAAAACAATGAAGCGTCACAAAATTGTTGGCAGGAACAAAATGATACACGAGAAAAGTAACAGTAGAGACGTGACTTTGTAGTGTCGGAAAGTTGAAGAGCAGGGCAGAACCCGTAACCTGACAGAGTAAAATATATAGTGAACAAAAGCATGAAAAATAAAACTGTCCTCTACTAGGCCATATTTACCTCCGACTGATGGTTTCACTGCAAGTCAAAACAAAATGGATGAGTTTTTTTTATGTGTACAATAAATATGTTAAAAGATGGAAGAGTTCCTGCAGAAACCTGAAATAATGAATCGTCACTACATGCAGAGTTCTGTTAAGGTCGAGGTAAGATTTAGAATTATTTTGTATTTAAAATTTTGTGATACTTGTTTTTAAGAAACTCAAACTAAACAGCCTAAATCTATTGTTTAACAGTAATTTATACACTCAATCAGTCCTCAGAATTGATGGAGAGAAATAGGTGACATCACATAGTAGAAAATGACATCGTAATACCAGGTTATGATGTCATGAAAGAAGCAATTAATTAAATATTGCTTAGAAGCAATTAATTACA
Source organism: Cyrtodaria siliqua (assembly GCA_037043455.1). Taxonomy (NCBI): domain Eukaryota; kingdom Metazoa; phylum Mollusca; class Bivalvia; order Adapedonta; family Hiatellidae; genus Cyrtodaria; species Cyrtodaria siliqua. Next base: position 23,667 of record JAWPHD010013155.1, read on the forward strand.
TATTGCTTCTGATTTTCAATATGAATGAAGCATTCTGATTGGTTTAATTTAGCAAAAGTGGATAGACGCAATCAGTTTTTAGACTAATCAAGTTTTTACTCTACGATGAGTAATGAGTTTCTTGAAATCAAGAATCACAACATTTAAATAATTCTAAAATGAGTAAATAGACTGTTTTATATGGATTGGGTGGATTAGCTCCTCCTCAGACTGATGTTTCACCTAGCATCTGGTCACAATAGCTCACAATTTTGTTTCAGATTTCTAATTTAATCCATTCATATTGTAGTTTTTGTGTTTGTCCTAGTTAAGACAAGTTAAACTAGGGCAGTGCTTGTTTGGGTTAAAACATAATGGAAGGAGTTTTCTTATTACCCGCAATGACCCTCATTGTCAACATGACCGACCTATCCTGCCCACATGAAGTTTTGTTTGTTTTAATGGTGTTTTACATCATTTTTAACACATGTAAGGCCATATATAAAGGTCATTTTTTCTTTTTTTTCTTTCCTCAAAGGATTACTTTCACAAAGGCTGCTGCCTGGTGGAGGGTATGTTCCCACAAAACCTCCATCTGATGGGGTGGGGCATGCTCCCATAAAATCCTCCATCTGATGGGGTGGGGCATGCTCCCATACAACCCTCCATCTGATGTATTGTTCCCACAAAGCCTCCATCTGATGGGGTGGGGCATGCTCCCATACAACCCTCCATCTGATGGGGTGGGGCATGCTCCCGTACAACCCTCCATCTGATGGGGTGGGGCATGCTCCCGTACAACCCTCCATCTGATGGGGTGGGGCATGCTCCCGTACAACCCTCCATCTGATGGGGTGGGGCATGCTCCCATACAACCCTCCATCTGATGGGGTGGGGCATGCTCCCATACAACCCTCCATCTGACAGGGTGGGGCAAGCTCCCATACAACCCTCCATCTGGCATATTGTTCCCACAAAGCCGCCATCTGATGGGGTGGGGCATGCTCCCATACAACCCTCCATCTGGTGTATTTCGAGCAACCGTATGTTACAAGATCATTTTCGTTACCATTATAACATATCATGTTCAGAAACTGTGCCATGCTTTCGGAATATAATATTGTACACAGAATATTATCGAAAAATATCATCCTTTGATCTTTTATTGCTAGTGTGCTATGCACAAGACAAAAACTCTTAAACTCCTCTGCGTTTTACATAAAGGAATATAACATGAAGCATGTGTGTATGGTAAATGCTAATGGCACGAACTAGCCGTACATAGTAGACAATTACGCTGCCTCGTCTGCACACTCATCCACCAAACTGCGCAGTTTTCCCTAGAGCTAGATTAAATGGATAGTTCTAATTACAAAATCTAATAACGCCACTTGATAGTGAACTGAAGCAAGCTTTGAAGTTGATTTTAATCGAGAAACAAAGTCGTTTGTTTTATAGTTGAGATGAATTCATGTCTGATCGGTGCATATAGTGTCATAACAGCATTGCAAGTTGTAATATGAAAATGGGTCAAGTAAAAAAAAAAGTCGGGAAAATAAAGAGAAACAAAAACAAATTGTGTTAATTCTTGCGCTGACTCAGAAACTGCAGATGCACTACGGAATATGTGAATGGGACACTCAGGCACTTTCCTCATATAATATATAAAATTACTAACATCATAGTAGCAAGACATGTATATACTGTTAATATTATATATCGAGAGAATTATGAACTAACCATTGCGGATTTAATCGGTAGCATTTGGATACCAAAATCGAAACTCAAAGCTCCGCCAACTAAAGAGTGAGGACACAGATATACGTTTATATTTCTTTTATTAGATCATATCAGGAATTCGTCTAAAAAGGTTTTCCATGTAGGTAAACATCGGATGTCAACTATTGAAAAAAAGATTGCGGAACATTAGTTTTTTGTACCTACATCATGTGACCGGTAATACCCATTAGAGGGGTATCCTGGAATAAGTATAGTATTACTAATACAACTGTACTAACCAACTCCCTGAGGTAGTGTGGGCAATCTGGCTCTAGGTGGTAGTGGACAGGTTATTCTGTCTCCTTGCATATCTATAGTTGCTATGGTGACATGTTTGGTTGCCATGAACACAAAGCTGCACTGGAGCTCAATGTTGACCGGGTCCACCACCGAGATCTTGTCCAACTTGAAACTGATCTGAATAACAGAAACATGGAATATTAAAATGTATTATTTTATTTTATGGATAAAAACAGTAATGTAAAATAAGTTAGTTCTGTTCAAACTCAAAGGATAGATATAGGTGTAGGTGGCAGTTCTAGACAAGTGGTTCCTAAATAACAGAATACCTGTGCCTGAAATGAACAATAAATATAACTGATACTTTTTCCAGAGTGGTGGTGAATTTACCATCCAACTGAGTTTGTTAAAGCTGTGACCAGACCAAAGCTATGGTACCTCGGGCAAGAATTTTCAATCCACTTCCTAGTTTCATCAAAAGAGTATGTCAACAAGGCACACAATCCCGTACAGACAGGCATGTAGCTGGAGCATTTTTTGTCATATGCAAGGTTGATTGCAATACTAACAAATCATTAAAATTGTTTTGAAATGCCCTTTTTTTTTGTCAAAATGTTCACACGCAGCTGCATATCTGCGTATAGGCAGCTTCGCGCCTGACAGGTATTTTGACATGTAAAAGAGCTGGAGAATTATTATAGTACTCTTTTTTCCATCTCTCCCTCTGTCTAGAAGGAGCAACTCACTGATTTGATGTAAAAAAACCCACCTCAAAACAATTCACGTTAGAACGAAAGTTTTATTTCATTTTATTACATGTTTATCGGTGAGACGATTTCTCAGTGGAAGAATATTCATAATCGCTAAATATTAATAACTAACTCCGAACACAAAAAATAACTAACTGTGATGTTGAGTTATGAGGTCAAAAAAGTGTTGCTGACGTCGTCATCCGCCGAAAAAGGTTCAATAAAGCGAATAATTCTGGTTATAATCATGCATAAACTGATTTAAAATGTAATAGTTTATATAACTGCTCTGTTCGATTATAGGGAAATCCTTCACTCACTCGCCTAGGCTTGTTCGTGAAAAGAACAACACGTCTACCATGTCGTGAAGGATTTCACTATAATCGATCCCAGCAGTTAAATAATTATAGGTTATTTAACATGGTTCTGTACAATACGGAGATATATTTGGACGAGTACACAGCTGGAAAAGTCATATTGGACGAGCCGTTAGGCGAGTCCAATATGATTTTTTCCAGCTGTGTACGAGTCCAAATATATCCCGTATTGTACAGAACCATGTTAAGTAACCTTTTTATTCTATACCTTTATTTTAACCAATCATTTATAATTCGGATATAACTTTCGTTTGTTTCATGCTTTCAAGCAAGTCGCTATGAACATCGAAAGCACAATTGCATGTAGGTCTATGTATTTTATATATTGTGTTCGACATGGCTTACTCTCAAGCTTTATTTGCTTGAAAGAATGCCCATTTCTCCGTTGTCAACAGTGATTAAATACTACCGAAGGTCAGTTTCAAACAATGATATATTATGCTAGTTTTTTGTGTTTTTTTTTTGTTATAAAGGAAAATTAAATAAAAATATGTGCAATAGATAGGTTTTCATTACTTGACAACAATTTATGGTTAGGTAATGACAGAAGCCTGTCGGTTCTGATTTTTATTCGGACCTTTTCACGCGTTTCGGTCTTTATCATAGGTTTAACATGGAACCTGTGAAGCGTACAATACGAACAAAATACGGGATATTTTGTACGCGCGTGCGTCCCGATACGGAAATATATTGTACGGTCACATGACTCGAAAGAGCGTCTACGATTGGATGTATAAATTAGGTATAGAATAATCCCTATTATATTAATTTACCAGGAGATTAGGGACAAGAAGGTATTCATGCCAAATTTCAAAATGCTTTTATTTTAATTATATGTGACAACACTACTTATTGTATATTTATACAAACACTTGTATAGACTTATAACATTTAATATTTAAATGAAAGACAATGAAGTTTTACTTAAAAACTACTTTTAAATTATGTATTTCAATAACCTGTCTGTTTGCACCGGCCTCCAAACTATCGTATGACAGTATGTTCGGGAAGACATCCTTCATTTCGGCGCACACACCATTCTTCGCTGGCAGCCATGTTGGAGATATGGCAGCAGACGGACAACTCTCTAGTTTACTGCATCTGTCATATAATAAAGCCCCATTAAGCAAGCATAAAACTCAGATTTACAGAGCTCTATAAACTCAATTTACTATAATGATTTTTTTTAAACAAAACGTAACTCTTTATTTTAGAAATGAGTTACTTCTTTCATGCAGAAAATAATGCAGAAAATATCTTATTGATGTATTTATAGACTGATTTTCAGAACCAAAACCTAAGGCCAAGTTTGACGATGATTATCAAGGTTTTGTTGCTCTTTACTTACGACTTTGCCATATTTGTACTGAAAGGTAAATTTTCAATGCTGATTTCACTCTTAAATTACTCATTCTAGGCTGATTTTCTAAATGTTAATGTTGAAATACCCCTAAAAATTGCTTATCTGAAACACCAAACTTTAGAGCACAAGCATTGCTGATATATTTAGTGAGCACAAGACTCTTTACAGGAGCACTGAAGTTTGATTAAACAAATGTAATTCCTGAAAACTACTTATTTACTGTAATTACAACAGGAATGAGGAGGGTTTACTGTGATTACAAAAGGAATGAGGTGTAATTACAACAGGAATGAGGAGTAATTACAACAGAAATGAGGAGTAATTACAACAGGAATGAGGAGTAATTACAACAGGAATGAGGAGTAATTACAACAGGAATGAGGAGTAATTACAACAGGAATGAGGAGTAATTACAACAGGAATGAGGAGTAATTACAACAGGAATGAAGGGTAATTACAACATGAGGAGTAATTACAACATGAGGAGTAATTACAACAGGAATGAGGAGTAATTACAACAGGAATGAGGAGTAATTACAACAGGAATGAAGGGTAATTACAACAGGAATGAGGAGTAATTACAATAGGAATGAGGAGGGTTTACTGTAATAACAACAGGAATGAGGAGGGATTATTGTAATTACCAAAGGAATGGGGAGTAATTACAACAGGAATGAGGAGTAATTACAACAGGAATGAGGAGTAATTACAACAGGAATGAGGAGGGTTTACTGTAATTACAACAGGAATGAGGAGGGTTTACTGTAACAACATGAATGAGGAGTAATTACAACAGGAATGTGGAGTAATTACAACAGGAACGAGGAGTAATTACAACATAAATGAGGAGTAATAACAACATGAATGAGTAGTAATTACAACCGGAATGAGAAGTAATTACAACAGGAATGAGGAGTAATAACAACAGGAATGAGGAGTAATAACAACAGGAATGAGGAGTAATAACAACAGGAATGAGAAGTAATAATAACAGGAATGAGGAGTAATTACAACAGGAATGAGGAGTAATTACAACAGGAATGAGGAGTAAATACAACAGGAATGAGGAGTAATAATAACAGGAATGAGGAGTAATAATAACAGGAATGAGGAGTAATTACAACAGGAATGAGGAGTAATAACAACAGGACTGGGGAGTAATTACAACGGGAATGAGGAGTAATAACAACAGGAATGAGGAGTAATAATAACAGGAATGAGGAGTAATAATAACAGGAATGAGAAGTAATAATAACAGGAATGAGGAGTAATAATAACAGGAATGAGGAGTAATTACAACAGGAATGAGGAGTAAATACAACAGGAATGAGGAGTAATAATAACAGGAATGAGAAGTAATAATAACAGGAATGAGGAGTAATAATAACAGGAATGAGGAGTAATTACAACAGGAATGAGGAGTAAATACAACAGGAATGAGGAGTAATAATAACAGGAATGAGGAGTAATAATAACATGAATGAGGAGTAATAACATCAATGAGGAGTAATTACAACAGGAATGAGGAGTAATAATAACAGGAATGAGGAGTAATAATAACAGGAATGAGGAGTAATTACAACAGGAATGAGGAGTAATAACAACAGGACTGGGGAGTAATTACAACAGGAATGTGGAGTAATAACAACATGAATGAGGAGTAATTACAACGGGAATGGGGAGTAATAACAACAGGAATGAGGAGTAATAACAACAGGAATGAAGAGTAATACCAACATGAATGAGGAGTAATTACAACAGGAATGAGGAGTAATAACAACAGGACTGAGGAGTAATAACAACAGGAATGAGGAGTAATTACAACATGAATGAGGAGTAATTACAACAGGAATGAGGAGTAATAATAACAGGAATGAGGAGTAATAACAACAGGAATGATGAGTAATAACAACATCAATGAGGAGTAATTACAACAGGAATGAGGAGTAATAATAACAGGAATGAGGAGTAATAATAACAGGAATGATGAGTAATAACAACAGGAATGATGAGTAATAACAACATCAATGAGGAGTAATTACAACAGGAATGAGGAGTAATAACAACAGGACTGAGGAGTAATAACAACAGGAATGAGGAGTAATTACAACATGAATGAGGAGTAATTACAACAGGAATGAGGAGTAATAATAACAGGAATGAGGAGTAATAATAACAGGAATGAGGAGTAATAACAACAGGAATGAGGAGTAATAACAACATCAATGAGGAGTAATTACAACAGGAATGAGGAGTAATTACAACAGGAATGAGGAGTAATTACAACAGGAATGAGGAGTAATTACAACAGGAATGAGGATGATTACAACAGGAATGAGGAGTAATAGCGAGCTCAGCTCGCGTCGCAAAGCGACGCGCGCGCAAGCGAGCTCTACGGTAACGCGAGTAACAAATACTACGGGAAAAAAAACCGTGGTAAAAAAGTCGAAACACAGTTAACTCCCTTGTTAAGGGGAGGTCATGGCTATATTCGTTCCAGACGCAGTTAACTCCCATCTCTGTTTGGTATCAGGCTCACCTCTATTAGCGTTGGATCTAGTCCATCCAGTCGGCCGGTTACCAGACTTTATTAATGTGACATCATTAGTTAAACAAACGTCTGGCAATTTATAAAATAATGGTGATTATTACCAGCTGAGAGTCCAGGTAACGGTATTTCTACCTAAACTTTAAAAGGTACTGCAGTATCGACAATCTAAGATACAATGTTTAAATGAAAACGAATCGCTGCTCGCACTTTAGTGATATAGATAGATGTTACGGTAAAGTCGGTGGATGGGGAAATTTTAACCGCTGCAGTCTGCTATTGGAGTATTGCCAAGTTTCCAAGAAATGTGCGCGGTTTTATTTAGAACTCAGATGTTGAACGTAGAACTCAAGTCTAGGTCCCCAGCAGGGGTTTGACTTATTGGAAGATAGATAGAACTGTGCTTAAAGATTCAAATTTATTCTGTTTATTAAGTTCTGAAAAATGGTTTGGCGTAGGACAGATGTGGGGTGGGGGCCCAATAATCAGAGAGTCGGGGGGAGGGGGGGATTGGTGGGAGGATGGATAGGGAGTGATCAGAGTATGTTTAAAGTGGCCCGGGCGACAGAGTATGTTTTGTCTCCCACTCCACCCCCGAAATTTTAGTCTAGTGCAGTAGTGGTAAAAAATGGCATTTTAATTAAGAAATAATAAATACGTACCTGTGTTTTAACTTTTATCGGTGAATAAAATACAGTTAGGAGTTTGGATGGATGCTTAGTAATTAAATCACAAGTGATTTAAACACTTGTTATTTAATTACTCGCATTGGAACGATTCTGTTTGATTCTAACACAACAATAACCCCATTGTTTACGCTATTGTTGGGGCACTATATCTTTCTGTCTGTATTTGACCGCCATGTAATTTTGACTGATGGTGGAAATTACGTCTGCGCATGTTTATTTTGCAAATTTCGTCAAAAACTTTTATGCTTAATGAACACTCAACAGTTCTAAACAACAACAGAAAAAACTTGCAAATAAGACTGAGTTTTTAAGGCTATGGATAATTTTCCTGTGGATATCTTATCACTTTTCCGGTGTTCTCGCCATTAAATGTATTCCATTTTAAAGCAGACTTACTCAAAATAAAATATTTTGACGCAATGATGATTTAATCCTTTGCCTTTCATAAGATATCAACACGTTTTATTTAATTATCAATTGAGAAATGGTTATGCCAAGGGCTGCAGAACCTGCATAAAACATGATGAAATTTCTGTAGTTTATGATTTTGCTTTTTTTGTTTCTTTTAAAAACATTAAAAAATAGTTTATGATTTTTCTTTTTTCTTTTCGCTGTCAGCCAGTGTGAATTTAGGTCATACAATTTGCATAAAATGTCTCGTATGAAAATACTGCATCTCGGGGAAAAAACTATAGTAAATAAAGTGATCGGAAACACATGCCGTTCACTGGAAATAAACAATTTGAGGTCAAACATCTACAGATGTTATCGGATGGAAAATAAATTTTTTAACCAAAGTTGCGATAGTTTTTGGTGCAGTTTGAATTCTTTATTTTAGCTAACATCATAATATGTCAAATATATTATGTTTAACTGATATATGTAGTGAACTGCAGTGTTTCTGCAGGACTCAACATTTTTAGGGGTCATCCTTGACCCGCTATGGAATTAACTGGGGGACCGGGTCATTTTGTAAATATAGGGGTCATATTTTTTGGACATGCATTTTGATGAATAGACAATGTGATGTCAGATAGACATGCATTATTAGTTGATAAGACATCTTTTTCGGTAGATTGGTCAGCAAAAAAAAGGAAGTTAAAGGGACGCACGGCAATCTTGATGTTTTTTTCAAGCATCAATATTGGCATCTCTACTTATTTATCAAGGAAGATTTTGACTTTAAACCGGCTTGTATATTGTAACAGAGTCATGCATGGGGGACTTCACTTATACATCATCATTTCTCGTTTATGGGTATTTTACTAACGCTGATATTATATTTCTATAACTGGTAGAATCTAGCCATTGAATTATACATGTTCATAAGTGGTTAAGTGACACCATCCTGTTTACCAGGACATGGATGATATTTGAACTTTAGTTATCAAAAGATGTAGGATGCTTTTATTTCCTCATTAAGTAGTGTCACTCAATTGACCAATCAGACGTTGACAATGTATAATCATCATATTAGTGATACTTAACTTAAGATTCGACATCCTGCAGAAATAGGATTCGTGTAGAGGGGTTAAGTAACTGATTAACTTTGTATTTGAACTGAACTTGCTTACATCAACGATTACTTGTTAATAAAAACTATACGATCACTTGGATATACATCTTAATAAACTATACAAACTTTGTCACGTGTGTGTTGTGTTGTTACAATATTATTAAATAAAAACGCTGTGTTTTCAATTTACCAAATGTTAAAATATATTATTGGTGCAGTATTATCAAAAGTCAGTAATATATACAAAATTAATTTGGTTTATACTATTATGCATGTTATTTAGGAAAACTAACGGGACGCCGCGAGTTTTCAAAAATTCAAGATTGCCATGTGTCCATTTAACCAGGCAGCGTTATGTTTCATTTTGGGTTCGTCTGCAATTTTAGCGGCCGTATCGTGATTATCTACGCGCTTTTATTTGCTTTTGTTTTTATATAAGCGTCTACCTACTCAAACCAAAAAATATTGAATTAAATCATTAAAAAATCAATTCTTCAATGGATTCATCTAGTTTTTCATTTGCCCGACTCCAGTACATGCTTGTTAACATCCCTCTGCCGGGAAATATTTTCATTTTTGCAGTGTTAAACAGTAGCTTCTTACATGTATAGGAATTGTATAACCTTCAATACACATGACTGCCCACTTTATGTCCGGCGCATCCTTGACCGGAATAGTTAAGAGGCTGCTTCGAAAACTTTCTCATCTCTCACAGCTACGGGTTTGAATCCCACTGTATGCTTGACTTGTCAAGTGAAAAAGTGTCGATAAGGCCAAAAATAAAATTATGTTTGTTTCCCCTTCCCGACCGACCCAGCGAAATTGCCGCGACCCGAATTATTTTTTCGACACTGGCGAATTTTTTTTTTTTTTTTTTTTTTTTTTTTTGTATAGGGTGGGTACGAGTGTCTGACCAAAGAATGTATTCCAGTTTTGATCTCAAATAAAAGAAATGAAATAAAAAAATATTTTACCTACCTACCTACCCAACCCTTTTTTGCATGGGTCGGGAAGGGGAAACAAACATAATTTTATTTTTGGCCTAATCACGGACGGCTGGAGGTGTATATATACAGTACTGGTTCTACCCGAGAATAAAAATGGGCCTGCTTCTACCACAAAAAAAAAAAAAGACCGTCATATATAGCCTAACATGTGCTAAAAATGATGCAACGTAAATGACAAAGCTATGAATTTAAACGCTTTCCCATGGGCACAGTGAAACACTCAGTGGTGCAAGTAAGATCTCTAGATTCAAAGTCTACCATGCTGTATCACAACCATTTCAGAAATTAAGATGTTTTAGACAAATGCTATCAATAGCGTTTGCTGAATCGGTTATAAAACCGTGTTTTGAAAATATGTGGGTTTTTATGGCTCCCCCACACAAAGTGTGGTAGGGGAGCCATATTGATTTTGTGCTTTCTGTGTGTCTGTAGGTCTGTCTGTCTGTCTGTGTCACAAACGACACATGTCCGATCAATAACTAGAGAATGGTTGGACCTAGGGTCCTCAAACATGAAAGGATGGTTGGTCATGACCAGTAGATGACCCCTATTGATTTTGGGGTCACTAGGTCAAAGGTCAAGGTCAAGGTCGCGGTGACATTGACTATCAAAACGATGTCCAATCAATAACTAGAGAATGGTTAGACCTAGGGTCCTCAAACTTGGAAGGATGGTTGGTCATGACCAGTAGATGACCCCTATTAATTTTGGGGTCAGAGGGCAAGGTCACGGTGACCGTGACTATCAAAACGATGTCCGATCAATAATTACGCAATGGTTGGACCTAGGGTCCTCAAACTTGGAAGGATGGTTGGTCATGACCAGTAGATGACCCCTATTGATGTTGGGGTCACTAAGTCAAAGGTCAAGGTTGCGGTGACCTTGACTATCAAAACGATCCCCGATCAATAACTAGACAATGTCCGATCAATAACTAGAGAATGGTTGGACCTTGGGTCCTCAAACTTGGAAGGATGGTTGGCAGTGTATTAGGCAGAAATTCAAGAAATGGGTGTGCAAATATGCAAACAGGGTGTGAAAAATAATTTGCTAACACACGTTATGCGCCATTTCACGACAAGTGGGTGTCTCTGGGGTAATTTATTTTCACTGATAAAGGTGAAAACGGTGCATTTTAGATAATGTTTCTTCTATAAATGTATACAAAACATAACAATATTGAGATAGTAAGAGTTTAGAAGTGTTGATTTTTGTTTTGTTTTATATTTTTACCCCACAAACTCCTGCAAATATTGGCTGCGATTTTTCAAAAACGGCCGTGCAAAAGACAGCTGCACGGTTGGCTGGCTAATACACTGATGGTTGGTCATGAACAGTAGATAATAGGCCAAACAAAATAATATGTGTGGTTGAGGTAACACTGGCAAAAAAAATAGGGAAGGTAGGTAGGCTTTTTTTTCTTTTTCTTTTTTTTTTCTCAGTAATGAATTCAATTCTGATAATGAATTTAATCTGTTTAAATTACTTTACCTTGAGTTCGATTTTTTTGGCATTATCAACAATTTTTTTTTTTTTTATTTTATTTTATTTATTTATTTATTTTTTTTTTTTAATTTATTTTTTTTAATTTTTGCATAAAAAGTTTTAGGGTCGGCCCCTTAAAATAGGGTCGGTCGGGTTACCTGAACCACACATATTTTTTTATGTGGCCTTACTGATACAGGTAATAGATACAGTCACAGGGATATTGAATATCAAAACGATCTCAGATCAATAGAGAACGGTTGGACCTAGAGTCGTCAATTAAGTCTGTTCGGGCGAGTGGGGGAGCCATACGTTTTTGTCCCATGGACAATAACAATTTCTAGTTTGTTGTTATTTCTAATATCTTTTATATTTTTCAGTGCCATTTCTGCCTTAAGCTGCACCCTTAGATGCCCTGAATGTTCAAGAATGTCCAAGAAAAGAATATAGTATGCGTCAGTCTTCCATTGTTTGTGGTTGTTTATGACTGCATTCCGCTTTATGTAGAACTCAGCATTAATAACCTGCAACGGATGGCTTGAACTTGCAACCGAAATAAAAAGGACTGGATGTACAGGAACCATTAATGAGTCGCAGTTATCTGTGGTTAATGGATACAATAGTGGCCACTGGGAATAAGTGATGTGCCAAACAATCAATTGTGGCCAACGATCAGTTATGTAGTAATTGATATTAAGTTATGACATTCCTCAAGAGATCATTGCAAAACATAGAATTCTATTATCGCTGAAAACAAAAACAAAAACATGCAAGCTACTTAGTCAAGAATCAGTCGGATTACCACCATCTCAAAACAGTACAAAATAAACTCCTTTTCTACATACAAAGAAAGTTACATTTTTTCGCGCACAATGCAGAGACGGGGAAGTGAACCCGAGCTTTCATTCGTCTTAGTGACATTGGTGAGAAGTGAGTGAGTTCAAGTATGTTACCCAGACATGATTTGATATTTTGTAGCGAGTCCATGGTTGAGAGGGTAAAGATGCTGCATTGGAAACCATCTCACACTGCGGGTTTACTTCCCACTGAGAACTCGACTTGTAAGTGTTGATTCTTATCGACGACGGGAAGTATACAGTATGTGTCTTACATGTTCTACCCAGGAATAAGTGAGTAGTCTGCTTCCACCACTAAAAACTGTTGACCATCATACATAGGCTAAAATGTGCTGAAAAATGACGTTACACACTAAACGAACAAAAACAATTGAAATTTTATTTCAATTGCCCTTAAGAAAAATATTCTTGTCCAGTCCATGTGGTCAATAGCATACACATATATGGGTCCTTTATTCAAAGTCATGCAGTTTTCATGTCCAGCATGTCAAGTCATACTCCTAAATCCCTTCTTCCAAGTAAAGAGCTAGGATCTTCATAGATCATAATAAGCTCTTAAAATAATGAGACAACCTAATTTGCCTATGTGTTTTCAATAGACCGTGTGTTGCACATTAATGTTTACATGTTCAAGGTCAGTGTGAATACTGATGTACATGTACTTTTGGTGTTCATTCCAATAAGCTGTCCGACAATTTCAGATCTTGCACAAGACATTTTCACTTGGCTTTGTCCGTCTGATGGGGATGGTAAATAGAAGGTCCAAACTACCAAAGGTTATCCTGTCTGCATGTTAAATAATTATTACAATCTTTCTGACAGTTAGAGTAGGGCAGGGTTTCATGATTATTTTTTTTATTCTTCACCTCTCACTGAGGTGGCTCTAATAACCATAATGTGCTGATTATTATTTTCATTTGCATTCCAGTTTTTTTTTAATGAGTTGAGCTCGCTATGAGGCAGTGCCTTATTCATATTAATAACAGGAATGAGGAGTTATAATAACAGGAATGAGGAGTAATTACAACAGGAATGAGGAGTAATAACAACATGAATGAGGAGTAATAATAACAGGAATGAGAATTAATTACAACAGGAATGTGGAGTAATTACAACATCAATGAGGAGTAATTACAACAGGAATGAGGAGTAATAATAAGAGGAATGAGAATTAATTACAACAGGAATGTGGAGTAATTACAACATCAATGAGGAGTAATTACAACAGGAATGAGGAGTAATTACAACAGGAATGAGGAGTAATAATAACAGGAATGAGGAGTAATAACAACATCAATGAGGAGTAATAATAACAGGAATGAAAATTAATTACAACAGGAATGTGGAGTAATTACAACATCAATGAGGAGTAATTACAACAGGAATGAGGAGTAATTACAACAGGAATGAGGAGTAATAATAACAGGAATGAGGAGTAATTACAACAGGAATGAGGAGTAATTACAACAGGAATGAGGAGTAATAACAACATGAATGAGGAGTAATAATAACAGGAATGAGAATTACAACAGGAATGTGGAGTATTACAACATCAATGAGGAGTAATTACAACAGGAATGAGGAGTAATTACAACAGGAATGAGGAGTAATAATAACAGGAATGAGGAGTAATAACAACATCAATGAGGAGTAATAATAACAGGAATGAGAATTAATTACAACAGGAATGTGGAGTAATTACAACAGGAATGAGGAGTAATTACAACAGGAATGAGGAGTAATTACAACAGGAATGTGGAGTAATTACAACAGGAATGAGGAGTAATTACAACAGGAATGAGGAGTAATTACAACAGGAATGTGGAGTAATTACAACAGGAATGAGGAGTAATTACAACAGGAATGAGGAGTAATTACAACAGGAATGAGGAGTAATTACAACAGGAATGAGGAGGTTACACTAATAATTCTAATCATTTTGTCATCACTGGCAAAGTGCCAGATATCAGTAGAACCTCGGGAATAACACCCTTGTAATGATTTCAAAATGCTGCACATATTGCAAACTCAAAACTTTGAAAATTTATTCTGATAAACAACTTTGTTGCTACACAGGGCATTTAAATAACTAAATTGCAACACAGGGCCAATATGTATAAATACTTAACTTCAAATAAAGAAATATTCATGATTAGCATGGTTATCTTTTTAAACACTTAATTCCAATTCTGTGCCTTTAAATACTTAATTCCAACTCTGTGCCTTAATTCCAACTCTGTGCCTTTAAATACTTAATTCCAACTCTGTGCCTTTAAATACTTAATTCCAACTCTGTGCCTTTAAATACTTAATTCCAACTCTGTGCCTTTAAATACTTAATTCCAATGCAGGGCCTTTAAATAACTAATTAAATGCCACACAAAGCCTACACATTAGAAGATAGCTATCAACAAGGTTTAAAAACTCAAGAAAATTTAGTAATGCAACTTTAATGTCTTGCAGACAAAACCATTTTAAGAGCTATGTGTATTGGGTGCGCTTTGCATTTTTTGTATGTTCTTTGGTTGTGGATATTGCATTGTATAAACTGAGATATGTACAGTATGTTGTCCTCCCTCTATACGTACCTGTTCTCCATCATACACCATCCACACACAGTGTCAATGCTGGATGTACATTCCTGGCACGTTGTCCTCTCTCTATACGTACCTGTTCTGCATCACACACCATCCACACACAGTGTCAAGGCTGGATGTACATTCCTGGCACGTTGTCCTCTCTCTATACGTACCTGTTCTGCATCACACACCATCCACACACAGTGTCAAGGCTGGATGTACATTCCTGGCACGTTGTCCTCTCTCTATACGTACCTGTTCTGCATCACACACCATCCACACACAGTGTCAAGGCTGGATGTACATTCCTGGCACGTTGCCCTTTCTCCACAATGGTCAACATTCACTTTCATCACCTGCAAACACCAGGCACAGCAATGTTACCGGAAAGTCAAATATGTGTAAGATGGCATAGCACTTAATCATTAAATGTAAATATTTGAGGGCCCCAAGGGGGATTAGTTTTGTATGCATTATGTTACTACCTTAAAGAATTTATAATTATTTATATTATTAACTGAATGAAGTGCTTACTTTTACTAAGTGTTTCATTTTTAGCACATGTTAGGCCACATATGACTGTCAATTTAATTATTTTTTTGAGGTAGAGGTAGACGACACCATTTTTCCTGAGTAGAACCAGTACTGTATACCACCCACCATTCTTAAGAATCGACACACAGAAATGTGTGATTTATAAATTCTATTCAAACTATCTACACCCAGTTCAAGCATTATGCATTACCTAAAACATGACATTGGACAATAATGTTACTGTTTTATTCCTTTGGTACCAGCCACGGCGTGGGTTCGATCCTTTGCGGGGGCATGTCTAATAGAAAGCTTCATCATCTCATCTCATCTCCCTCTGAGGTCGCTGTTCCAATATAACCTAATATGAAGTGTTGTCGGGACGTAAAACTGAATTTCATTTATTCCTTTGTAAATGTCTGAGGAATAGCTGTTACCTTTGATTGCGTCATGGCGTACAGGAAGTGTCCATCTTTGTCCAGGAACAGGGGACTGAGTACACTCTGTCCCTGTCCAAGGTTCATCTCACTGACCACGGCCACCACACCACTGTCAGACATTGTCACCTAGACAATAGAACATAGGAAACGTACAATGTCAGCTATATATTACCATCATGGATGTTCAAACATGCAGATGATAAATGTAAGGTTTGAACACTCAAAATAGTCTGATACTAGAAATAATGTGTGACATGAATGCGCCGGCTGTTAGGCATCCCCTTAAATAAGGCCGTACCTCCGCCAAATACTTCCTACCAAGTATCACCAACATCTGTAGAGAATTAAGGAACAGGGCTTTTTTACCTTATATAACAGAGGCCCAATTGAAAATGTGACTTTTTTCCCCAATTGTGGCAGAAAGTTTCCCAATCAGAATGCACCAGTCTCTCGGAATTTGAGAAAAAAGCATTAAATCTGCAATGTGTTTAAGTCAGTTTTGACTGAGAAGTCTGTCATTATAGTAAATAATAGATGAAAATATAAATAAAGGATAGTATTGTCATATTTACTTAATTGATGACATTTTACATCTTTCCCAAAATATAAGCGTGCTTTTTTTCTCAAAATGTACAGGCCTGGGCCTCTTCCCAATTTTGTACAAACATACAAAGTGTGCGGTACATTTGGACAAAGTATGACGTATGAATGATCAGAGGGACCAGGGCAATACTATATGGCCCCCACCCTTATATGGTGGGAGCATAATAACTATGTATTTATAATTCAAATTAATGATACTCTTGCAGGCTTGTATATTTTGTATATTTTTATCCAAAATAGTTATAAGGCATTTTCAAGCAGTTGAAGAAAAGGGTAGACAGTATATGTATAAGCAATTAGACAGTAGATGTATAAGCAATTAGACAGTAGATGTATAAGCAATTAGACAGTAGATGTATAAGCAATTAACAGTAGATGTATAAGCAATTAGACAGTAGATGTATAAGCAATTAGACAGTAGATGTATAAGCAATTAGACAGTAGATGTATAAGCAATTAGACAGTAGATGTATAAGCAATTTACAGTAGATGTATAAGCAATTAGACAGTAGATGTATAAGCAATTATGTAGACATTATCAGTGGCATAGCTGTATAGGCACTGTAGGCATATGTGCCTACACATTGTCCCCAGAAATCAAAAAAATAAAAATGCCAAAAATGCAATAAAAACTTAGTGGGTTAGTGGGTGGAGGGGTATGGTCAGCTCATACCAATTTTTACTCATGGTCTTTTCAGAAAATAAAAGTCGAACTGATTTCGCTCGCGGTCTTTCGGAACCAAACACACCATGATTGTGTAAAATTTCGAAAGATTTTCAGAAAGCAAGTATTCATATTAATGTTATTTTGTTCTGTTCCGATGCTTTTGTTGCGAAATTGCAGATTAAAAATGATTGAAATTGCGGGTTAAAATCATATTGTTTGCTGCTGAAAATACCTTCAGAATGCAGGATTTGTCTTTCTTCTAAAAAAAAATTATGGGGGAGCATGCCCCCGGACTCCCCTAGACCTTGTGCCTACACACCGATTTAGGCACAGCTACGCCCCTGATTATCAATAATGTAGACATTATCAATTATGTAGACATTATCAATATAACAGACTTCTGGAAAGGTAAATAACTCATCAAGTACCGTCTTTCCAAGATTAATACATTGTGTCAGTATTTTGTACAGCATTCCCATTCTAATCTTGAAAATGGGAGCATCTTACTTAAATGTTTAAATTCACAGATAATATTTATAATGCAATATTAAATGCTGCAGATCTTGCTTCTATACACTTTAAAACCATTTCTGAATTATGTTTGTTTGGCGTTTAACATCGTTTTCAGCAAATTTTTAGGCTATGTATAACGGTGGATTTTTTGTGGTGGAGGCACACCACCCACTTATTCCTGGGTAGAACCAGTACTGTATGCCTCCTGCAATCAGTAAGAATCGACACTTTCTCACTAATTTACAGGTAACTAAAACTGACAATGGAATATCGTGGACAAACCTTTTTTAATAAACCGTCACTTGTGCAAAGGTAGACAACCATGATTTGTCCCTCCAATCTGGTGGTGAGGGCCGTTACAACAGTGTAGGGAAGAGTGATGACAGGTCGCTGGAAAATGGGCGTCTGTCCCTCGATGGACGGGTAAGCTTCTGCCACGTCCGACTGACCACACATCTCTGCTGGTGAAGACTGAAAATGAAAACATCTCAATAAGCTCCCATGAAGCGAGTATATTTACTTCACATTGATGATAAAATACGCTACACATCTTAAAAGCATATACTATCATTCTCCATGGTGCGGTTGGCAGTAAAGGTCTGCCTTATGTGGGAGGAAATAGGGAAAACCCAGAAAAATATATTTTCCTTTTCTTCAACACTTATACACTCTGTGAATGAATGGTGGGGGCATAAGGCTTTAGGTTTGTCCATTCCCGTATGTCCATACATGCATAGATACATACAGTGTTACCAGCCGAATCCGGGCACTGTCCTATCCGAATTCCTGTCTACACCGATCTTTCTTTACTTGTCTTCCTTATATATTTCTATTAAACAAAACTTGTATAAACCGAACACGGTCTATTCCGAATACCGGCCAAGCAAAACAGTCCCAGAACAACATTTTGTACATAAAAACATATATCCAATCCCATTCGTTAAATGTGTTGTTGTTGGCTAAATTATAATTACCGGAATGGTCACTTTAGTCACGAAAGGTGTGATAATCAATGGCCGTGTTTTCGTTTCCAGGTTATTACGGTACACTGTCTGTATTGTCAATGTGTTGGACAAATAATGAGTTGAGCGAATTTGGAGCAATACAATGCAAATTTTTACATATAGATACGTGTAGATACGTGTACTTGTTACATATAGGTACGTGTACTTGTTGTTACATATAGATACGTGTACTTGTTGTTACATATAGATACGTGTACTTGTTGTTACATATAGATACGTGTACTTGTTGTTACATATAGATACGTGTACTTGTTGTTACATATAGATACGTGTACTTGTTGTTACATATAGATACCTGTACTTGTTGTACATATAGATACGTGTACTTGTTGTACATATAGATACGTGTACTTGTACATATAGATACGTGTACTTGTACATATAGATACGTGCACTTGTTGCACATATAGATACGTGTACTTGTACATATAGATACGTGTACTTGTTGCACATATAGATACGTGTACTTGTACATATAGATACGTGTACTTGTTGCACATATAGATACGTGTACTTGTTGTTACATGTAGATACGTGTACTTGTTGTTACATATAGATACGTGTACTTGTTGTTACATATAGATACGTGTACTTGTACATATAGATACGTGTACTTGTACATATAGATACGTGTACTTGTTGCACATATAGATACGTGTACTTGTTGTTACATGTAGATACGTGTACTTGTTGTTACATATAGATACGTGTACTTGTTGTTACATGTAGATACGTGTACTTGTTGTTACATATAGATACGTGTACTTGTTGTTACATATAGATACGTGTACTTGTTGCACATATAGATACGTGTACTTGTTGTTACATATAGGTACGTGTACTTGTTGTTTCATATAGATACGTGTACTTGTTGTACATATAGATACGTGTACTTGTACATATAGATACGTGTACTTGTTGCACATATAGATACGTGTACTTGTACATATAGATACGTGTACTTGTTGCACATATAGATACGTGTACTTGTTGTTACATGTAGATACGTGTACTTGTTGTTACATATAGATACGTGTACTTGTTGTTACATATAGATACGTGTACTTGTTGCACATATAGATACGTGTACTTGTTGCAGACAAAATTATCACTTTGAGTTTGTCTGTGACAGTGACAGATGTTATGAAAACATAAAAATCAAAAACTTGCTGTTTATAAAAATGAAGTTCTTTTAGAAACAAGAGGCCCAAGGGGGCCTGTGGATGCTCTACTGGCTAATATGGCTCTTATAACATCAATGAAGTGAGTGAAATATATAGCATATTTAACTAAATCAAGAGCCATAACTTTGCCATTACTGGTCCGATCTGGCTGGTTTTCGAACTTGGCCAGTAGAGATAATAAAAAGAAAAAAAAAGAAAAAAGAAAAAAAGATGAAAAATTTAAAAATTTAAAAAATAAAGAAATATAAAAATAATAAAAGAAAAAAAGTCAAAAAATCTGGTAAAGTTTGGTAAAGATCAGACGAAAAATGCCCTATCGTCTTAATGAGGCAAAATATAGGATTTTTAACTAAATCAAGGGCCATAACTCCGCTGTTACTGGTCCGATCTGGTTGGTTTTCAAATTGTCCGAGCTTTCATTGACATTAACAATCTGTTAAAGTTTGGTAAAGATCAGATGAAAAATGAAGGCCCTATCGTCTTAACGAGGCAAAATTAAACAAACAAAACTGGAGATTTTTTTAAATAAGTGTCGCATACATACATCACAGTAGTGTACATCGTATGCTAATGCTTTGTTTAGTAAATTTATATAACGCATGTGTGAAATAAATGAAAACCCGGCGTTGGCGATTGGGACTGAGGTAATGTTCGTCTTCTCTCATAAATGAAAATTTGGATTGAAAATTTAATCTGACTACCTGTCTATATCGGCCAAATTTGTTGGGCCCGAGGGTGGTCGGATTCGGCAGGAAACACTGTGTATGTATTTTTAAAAATCCTGATACCAAAAAGGGTTGCGATAACAAATATAGTTACGGTCAGGAAACCAGGATCACACAGTTGTATACTGCTCTTGTATCCGCATTTTTTCAAAAGAATCAGATACACTGTTTTCATAGCGGTCCGTTCGTCACTTCGTCCATTCATCCGTCATGCCCTTGTTGACGGAACTCCTCCGAGGCCATTTAAGGTATTATAAATACGTCTTCGTAAACATGTTGATTAGGTCACAAGGTCAGAAACTTGACCTTAACCTTGAAGAACTTGCTTTTTTTTGTCTGAAAATTGTTTGTGGACAGAACTCCTTCCTTACCATTTAAGGTAAGAAGCTGAAAATGTATAGGAAGCTTGTTGAGGATGAGAGGATGTCATTAAAGGTCCGAAATTTGACCTTCATCTTGAAGGTCAAGGTTGAAGGTTAAGGAAGGAAAAAAAAATAATTGTTAAAAATTACATCATCAAAATCTGAATTTGACCTTGACAATCATGGAAAGGACGACATAGACTGTACATCGTTAAGGTATCGAAATGCGGATATTTTGTGATGGCTCCTTTCACTTGCTCTAGAACTTGGCAATGAAAAAACAACATGATACATTATTATATTTTTAAAGAATTAATTGCTATCTTTAAAATGTCAGCTTTTAATTTCAAAATATGTTCAATCCTGTTTGAATTAACCTACCTACATTTTTACATTTTTTTAGTTATTTTCTTATAAAAAAAACTAGTTTCCAATTTATTCTTATAAAAATATAAAATTATATATATATGGTACACCCTCTGATGAATGATAAAAGATTGTTTCCCAAATAAAAAATGTAATTTAATCATTTTAACACTAAAGAGTACGAAACCTCATTGTTGTAAACTTGTTCTACTCTCCGTTTGACAGGTACTGGGGCTCTGCCCTTTTGTCATGCATGAATATGATTAATTATATTATGTCACCAGGTGAATGGAATACAATTAATGGCGTTTTAACGTTGCAGTTGGGATACTGGAGACACATTGTCTTTGAAAGATTATTTCCATCGGAATTGTGGCGTGTCAGTTGCTTTTATGCTAGATTTAGGAGATGCTTTGTGCAATATTTTGTCTACTTAAGGTCATCATAAATATTTATTTTTTTACTATTTCCCAACCCAGGATTTTGTAAATGGGTTGGCAGGTCATTTGTCATTTTCTGAAGATAGAAAACCTTTCGAACTTAAAGCAAAATATTTTTAAGATAGCCAACACAATTATATATATATATAGATTTGCTGACAGGGCCTTTTTTACCCTTCTTTGCATCGGCCTGTATAATGCCAATTCCCCCACCAACATTTATTTTAAAATCATGCAGATTTCCCCATTGTTTAAACTTACCTTGGAAATTTCATTCCCCATTTATGGATTTTTCCCCTTATTAAGGGCAAAAGGCCCCTTCCCCAAATTTGGTAAAAAGGCCCTGGTTGTAGAAAGTTTTGGGTAGGGCCCATTTTCATGGGTATGAACATCAAACATCAAACCAAAAATGTTTTGTAGTCAGCCTAACACACTGTCTCCTCACTTTCAAAAATAGATGGTTTGAAGGGACACACGGCAATATATATATATATTTTTTTAAACTTAGGCCTGAAAAGATTTTTTTTTTTTTGATTTTATTTTTGGTAAGACCTCAATACCAGTGTGTTTTAAATTATTTATAACACCAGAATTAAAGACTTTCAGTTGACTGTTGCATAAAACAGGCCTATTGTTTGTGTTGTGTTTCTTTGGTACACATGTATACAGGTACTCTGTCGTCATAAAAAATTAAAACATTCAATTTTGTTTCAGATGATGAGTGAAATTTAACCAACATATAAAAAACCAAATTCCTACACGTGGTGTAACTGTCGAGGGCATTGCGGTCTACAGTAACTTATGTTAACAACACGCGATATTCGCAATACGTCGATCTGCTTCTCGCAAGTGCGCTCAATTTTGATTGGAAGTTTAAAAATAGAGGTATCACGTGATATTGTTTTCCGGGGAAAACCCTTCCAAAAATAGTATATTTCAATCCATTGAAATCTTCCGAATCGTAGAACATCCATGATCTATCTTAGTTTTAATATTTAACCTTTGAAATTTCAGACAACCATAATACTTGTAAGAATCAAGGTTATGGCGAGGGAAATATGCTTTGGAAAAAACATGATGATGATAATACTGAATGCAAATGGCAGACATTTTTTGTAATCCGCAAATGTGGGTCGCAGGTAAAATGCGTGTATAACACAATATTCAATCGATTTTGAATTTATTTCTTTGCAACAAGTACATTAAAACATTTATCTTGAGCTATATGCACGTTTTGGACTTCGTATGCTTGATTCTGATGAGAAAAGCGAACTTCAAATCAACAACTTTCTTTGCCAAAAAGATGTATGCGTTGAAAATCGAAAACGGAAACAGTCATTGCTAAGGGACGGGACTGGTATAATATTCATTTGTATCTTCGCGATTTTTTTACCGCTACAAAAAAAAAAATTGCTGTTGTAAAAGAAATACGGTCGGGGGGTAAAAATCAAGGTCGATCGGGTAACAGGAAACAAACGGGTTTTTTCTTAGGCCTTATACATAACTTCCACATTTGCAAATATTATTAATAATTATTTGTATCATTCAAACCATATGTTTTTTTGCATTACTGTATGTTAATTGTATGTCACCAATATTATATTAAAACTTATGGTAGACTATCAAAGACACTTTGAAAACTGCAAAATTGTATTACCTTATATTTAGTTATACTCAAGCAAGTTCAGTCAAAATGATACTGGATTAATATTTTAATGCTTGGCAAATGCTGGATTGAATACCAGATTGCCATGTGTCCCTTTAATAGAAGGAAGTCAGGGAATTTTCTGGGCCCAATCCAAAATATCATGTTTTCCCCAAAAAAGCAAAATATTTTCGCAAAATACAATTTTTTCCCCCCTTATATTAAATGCAGCCTATGTATTTGTTGCAGACATGTATAAGAGCTTCCAAACATTTTTAGTGCCATACTATGTAATATAGTAGGATTATTCTTTTTCCCAATTTGTCACATGCATTTTTTCCAAAAGGCCCCTGGCCGCACTTCCAAAAATGCAGAAAAATCCGTGGAAGTACATGTAACTGTAATGACAGTATTCCACAAGCAATCCCTCCTTAGTACAGTGAGTACTGCAATGACAGTATTCCACAAGCAATCCCTCCTCAGTACAGTGAGTACTGTAATGACAGTATTCCACAAGCAATCCCTCCTTAGTACAGTGAGTATTGCAATGACAGTATTCCACAAGCAATCTCTCCTCCGTACAGTGAGTACTGCAATGACAGTATTCCACAAGCAATCCCTCCTCAGTACAGTGAGTACTGCAATGACAGTATTCCACAAGCAATCCCTCCTCAGAAAAGTGAGTACTGTAATGACAGTATTCCACCAGCAATCCCTCCTCCGTACAGTGCGTACTGTAATGACAGTATTTATTCCACAAGCAATCCCTCCTCCGTACAGTGAGTACTGTAATGACAGTATTCCACAAGCAATCCCTCCTCAGTACAGTGAGTACTGCAATGACAGTATTCCACAAGCAATCTCTCCTACGTACAGTGAGTACTGTAATGACAGTATTCCACAAGCAATCCCTCCTCTGTACAGTGAGTACTGCAATGACAGTATTCCACAAGCAATCCCTCCTCAGTACAGTGAGTACTGCAATGACAGTATTCCACAAGCAATCCCTCCTCAGTACAGTGAGTACTGTAATGACAGTATTCCACAAGCAATCTCTCCTCCGTACAGTGAGTACTGTAATGACAGTATTCCACAAGCAATCCCTCCTCAGTACAGTGAGTACTGTAATGACAGTATTTCACAAGCAATCCCTCCTCAGTACAGTGAGTAATGTAATGACAGTATTCCACAAGCAATCCCTCCTCAGTACAGTGAGTACTGCAATGACAGTATTCCACAAGCAATCCCTCCTCAGAAAAGTGAGTACTGTAATGACAGTATTCCACCAGCAATCCCTCCTCCGTACAGTGCGTACTGTAATGACAGTATTTATTCCACAAGCAATCCCTCCTCCGTACAGTGAGTACTGTAATGACAGTATTCCACAAGCAATCCCTCCTCAGTACAGTGAGTACTGCAATGACAGTATTCCACAAGCAATCTCTCCTACGTACAGTGAGTACTGTAATGACAGTATTACACAAGCAATCCCTCCTCCGTACAGTGAGTACTGCAATGACAGTATTCCACAAGCAATCCCTCCTCAGTACAGTGAGTACTGCAATGACAGTATTCCACAAGCAATCCCTCCTCAGTACAGTGAGTACTGTAATGACAGTATTCCACAAGCAATCTCTCCTCCGTACAGTGAGTACTGTTATGACAGTATTCCACAAGCAATCCCTCCTCAGTACAGTGAGTACTGTAATGACAGTATTTCACAAGCAATCCCTCCTCAGTACAGTGAGTACTGTAATGACAGTATTCCACAAGCAATCCCTCCTCCGTACAGTGAGTACTGTAATGACAGTATTCCACAAGCAATCCCTCCTCCATACAGTGAGTACTGTAATGACAGTATTCCACAAGCAATCCCTCCTCCGTACAGTGAGTACTGTAATGACAGTATTCCACAAGCAATCCCTCCTCAGTACAGTGAATACTTTAATGCCAGTATTCCACAAGCAATCCTTCCTCAGTACAGTGAGTACTGTAATGACAGTATTCCACAAGCAATCCCTCCTCCGTACAGTGAGTACTATGACAGTATTCCACAAGCAATCCCTCCTCCGTACAGTGAGTACTGTAATGACAGTATTCCACAAGCAATCCCTCCTCAGTACAGTGAGTACTGTAATGACAGTATTCCACAAGCAATCCCTCCTCAGTACAGTGAGTACTGTAATGACAGTATTCCACAAGCAATCCCTCCTCCGTACAGTGCGTACTGTAATGACAGTATTCCACAAGCAATCCCTCCTCCGTACAGTGCGTACTGTAATGACAGTATTCCACAAGCAATCCCTCCTCAGTACAGCGAGTACTGCAATGACAGTATTCCACAAGCAATCCCTCCTCCGTACAGTGAGTACTTTAATGACAGTATTCCACAAGCAATCCCTCCTCAGTACAGTGAGTACTTTAATGACAGTATTCCACAAGCAATCTCTCCTCAGTACAGTGCGTACTGTAATGACAGTATTCCACAAGCAATCCCTCCTCAGTACAGTGAGTACTGCAATGACAGTATTCCACAAGCAATCCTTCCTCAGTACAGTGAGTACTTACTTTAATGACAGTATTCCACAAGCAATCCCTCCTCAGTACAGTGAGTACTTTAATGACAGTATTCCACAAGCAATCCCTCCTCACAGGGTTTCCCCCAGAAAATTGTGAAGGCATGTTGTTCTGACATTACATTTACCAAACTGGGCTTGAAAAAAATAGTGCCTATTAATGGCAAAATGGCAAAATAACATACTTCTATGATTTTGGTGCAAAAGGAACAAGAATCATCATAGAAATTTTATTTTTCTTCTTTTAAATCTGTTATTCATGAAAATTAATAAATTCTTAAGGCATGTTGCTCTGATGAAAGCATTTTGTTTTTCCTTTCTTTTCCAGGAAGGGATGTTGCATGCGACATGCCTTATGATCCTGGGGGAAACCCTGCTCCTCAGTACAGTGAGTACTGTAATGACAGTATTCCACAAGCAATCCCTCCTCAGTACAGTGAGTACTGTAATGACAGTATTCCACAAGCAATCCCTCCTTAGTACAGTGAGTACTGTAATGACAGTATTCCACAAGCAATCCCTCCTCCGTACAGTGAGTACTGTAATGACAGTATTCCACAAGCAATCCCTCCTCCGTACAGTGAGTACTGTAATGACAGTATTCCACAAGCAATCCCTCCTCCGTACAGTGCGTACTGCAATGACAGTATTCCACATGATCCTGGGGGAAACCCTGCTCCTCAGTACAGTGACTACTGTAATGACAGTATTCCACAAGCAATCCCTCCTCAGTATAGTGAGTACTGTAATGACAGTATTCCACAAGCAATCCCTCCTTAGTACAGTGAGTACTGTAATGACAGTATTCCACAAGCAATCCCTCCTCCGTACAGTGAGTACTGTAATGACAGTATTCCACAAGCAATCCCTCCTCCGTACAGTGAGTACTGCAATGACAGTATTCCACAAGCAATGCCTCCTCAGTACAGTGAGTACTGTAATGACAGTATTCCACAAGCAATCCCTCCTCAGTACAGTGAGTACTACTGTAATGACATTATTCCACAAGCAATCCCTCCTCAGTACAGTGAGTACTGTAATGACAGTTTCCACAAGCAATCCCCCTCCTCAGTACAGTGAGTACTGTCAAGCCCTCTACCACATCTATCTTCCATCAAAAACATATAATGATGTTCCCATTATCTCTGCACATCTCTATACTCTGTTATATCCATAAAGCACATATGTTCCAACAGCTGAGAGTCAAACACCAGAGGGAGTTCATAAAGCACATTGCAGAAGTTTTCTGTATTTAGGGAAAAAATAATGGGGAAAAAGTAGTTTTGATGGACAGTAGTGACTGCGCCAGCCAGATATGAAAGAAATCCTTCTGACAAAAAACAACTGTTCAAGACTGCGGCAACAATTACACAGACTTGCATGATAAATATATCATGTATATAGAAAGGTTGCTGGAAATGTTACATGCAAGTCACTTTTGCCTCTGCTATGAATTCCAAGATTGAAGATTTATTGGGAGCGCTCAGCAATCTTGTCCCTAGTTTGTTTCACAGTTGGGTGAGTTTGTCTGCTGCAGTCAGAGATAAGACATGCATCTATAATAGCAGTGATGAAATGATTTATGATGCTCAATTTAAACACAAGAAACATGAAAATTCCACAAAAAAAATACACGAAAAAAATGATTTTCAACAAATGTCCGACTGTGACCTTGAACTGAAGGTCATGGTCACAGAAACATTTGAATTGTTGGATTAGCTGATGATCATATGTTACAACTGTGCACAAATAAAATCACTCACCAATCTAATATCCAAATTTTTTTTAATTGGAAAATCCAGTTAAAAAAATAAAAAATAAAAATGTCCACACTAAATTTTAATACACCTATATATCTAAATGGCATAATTACAGATTTTCTTATATATCTAAATAATAAGGCATTTTTTATTTGATTGTTGTTCGATTTCAAACTCTCCAACAATAAAACGAAATTAGGAATTAATTTTTATTTTTCCGTAGGAAACTGGATCATTTACATTATACCTCCGCCTAGATGTTAATCGAAAATTTCATTCTCTTTTCCTTATATTTCCAATGAAAAATAAAAAACAGCTTTTCCAAAAAAAAAAAAAAAAATCTTTCTGTCATTTCTCTGTGTCAATGGTTCGTAAAAACGAATAATGAAAAAATAAAGGCCTAAGATTAAAATTGTTCATAAATTATTAAGATCACAATCTAAAGTTTACGTTTATGTGTCAATGAACATGCTTCACATTTCCTCAAGCGTATTCTCTAAGATTAATTTAGTGTCATACTTTTTGCACAAGAAACATACGTTTTGACTAGCTGCTTCAAGTAGAACACCATGGTGCACATGCTAAATGCATGCAGTTTAAATACTTTAGAGTGCCTTCGGATAATTGACGTCATTTGTCTTAGTTTCTGAAGACACTCTAAAATACCATCTTACTGTATATTTATTTAGTATTGTATTAAATGTGTTACCGTTAAGTTTGTACGCAAGCAATAGTAACCCTCCCGGATCCAGAAAATCCTGAGTCACAAGGACTATGATCTGAGGGGATAGTTTTACACAGCTCCTAAAAGAAGATATTTCAAACACCTCTGTATCGACTGTGATCCATGAACCAGTCAAAAGTTGCAATTACAAGTTGTCAACAAGTCTGCCGGTAATGGCAAAACCAGAACCAGAACACCTCTACAAGTGCTGTACCTCTACGCTTTTGTTTTATCTAGTTTTTTCCCCCTTAGTATCAATTCTGTTGGTAATTAGTATTTTATATAGATTTTACAATTGATGTTGCTATTTAGTATTTTACCTAGCTTTTTCACCATTACAATTTAGTATTTTATCTTGCTTTTTTATCATTTCGCTTGCTGTTTAGTATTTTACCTCGCTTTTTTATCATTTCACTTGCTATTTAGTATTTTACCTAGCTTTTTTATCATTTCATTTGCTATTTAGTACTTTACCTAGCTTTTTTATCATTTCAATTTAGTAGTTTATCTTGCTTTTTTATCATTTCATTTGCTATTTAGTACTTCACCTAGCTTTTTTATCATTGCTATTTAGTATTTTACCTCGCTTTTTTATCATTTCACTTGCTATTTTGTATTTTACCTAGCTTTTTCACCATTACAATTTAGTATTTTATCTTGCTTTTTTATCATTTCGCTTGCTGTTTAGTATTTTACCTCGCTTTTTTATCATTTCACTTGCTATTTAGTATTTTACCTAGCTTTTTTATCATTTCATTTGCTATTTAGTACTTTACCTAGCTTTTTTATCATTTCAATTTAGTATTTTACCTCGCTTTTTTATAATTTCATTCACTATTTAGTATATTATTTTGCTTTTAAAAATTATTTCTGTTGCCTCGAAGTATAGCATTTTATATATGATGTAGCTTTTCATCATTACTGTTGCCGGTTTATATATCTTGATCTGGCAGATATATCTTGATCTGGCAGTGTATAAACAGGATCAAGCACAATTACTCTTCTCTTAGGCCAAAAAAAAAGAAGGTGTGTTTCCTATTGCATGCTCTAAAAAAATAGGGTAGGTCGGTAGGCATTTTCTTTTTTTCTGCTTGAATATTGTGAGATTCTGCATGTATTTATCACATAAACCCCATACAAGTTGATGATACAACTGAAAGTTTCTCTGTGATGTCAGTTTACCTCGATATATTTTGATAAATCATTGTTTCGAATATTTTATTTTTTCTTTTTTTTTCTTCATAAAACGTTTTAGGGTCGGCCCCTTAAAAATAGGGTCGGTCAGGCCACCAGAAACACAGGTATTTTTTTTGGGCCTTATCAAAGAACATTGGAAAATGTTGTGGAAAATGTTGTCCTTCAGAGATAATGGTATCGGAGTCTGGGTACTTACTTTTTTTACTATTTGCTGTTCACACCTCTCTCAAAGTCCTAGAAGTTGAATATTAGGTTTTATAACGTCTTGATCTATTATTATAGATTATTATAGATCTAATAGACAATTAAGAAGCAGTGATTTTTTTAAAATATGGTGATTGTGAGTCTTGGGACTCACTGCCTGTGAGTCCTGGAACTCACTGCCTTCAGAATGTATGAGTCCTTTGGAAAAACTAGGAGTCCTCACCTGAAATGAACCTGTATGATATATCATTTTGTTAATGGTATTCTTAGTACTCTATATATGTATTATACCTAAATTATTATCTCTGTAAAAAATAAAAATAAAATAAAATAATTTAAAGTGAATTTCTTTTTATTAACAAATAAACAAACACAAACTCAGTGTGACAGAAAACAAGAGGTGGGTGTACTTTGGTCTGGATCGCTGCTTTTCCCCAGAAATCAAGCCAGAGAACTCTGGGGTCTGTTTAAGGCTTTTTCTTCAGTGACATTTTAGAAGACAACCGGAAAACACCCGGCTTGTCGTTGATTGGTCTAAACAAACTGAAAGAATGAATCAAATTTGCGAGCGTATCCTCATCTTCAACGCTTGTTTTCAAATACAAACTTTTGTTTTAAAAAAAAGAAAGCATCACAGACGATCGAGACTACTGCAAGGTCGATGATTACGATTGGTCAGAAGATAATACAAAACCTGGTTTTCAGCTCCTGAGAGATATACCACCCCATATAAAGCCCACAATTTAAAGAGAAACAGAAAATCAGAAAAACCAGTGCGCGTTAAAATCACAAAGCCGTGAGATTTGCTACGCGTCCTGCGAACGCACATTTGTTTCAGTTGCGAGTCCCCAGCATATATTATGCGTCCTAGACGCAGGATGCGCAGGTAACAAAATCACTAAAGAAGGGCTGTCAAGATCTGTTCAGTGGTTCTTGCGAAGAAGATTGTTTCAGGTTTCAACCTTTTATGGTAATGGTGGCCATCTTGGATGTTGCGCTTACCTAATTTTAACAAATTTGAAAAACACTGACTTAAGGATCATCCTTGGTCAAAACTGACAAAGCAGTTTCTGTGGAGATTAAGTTTAAAGCGAAAGTTAATGAAGAAGGAAAGACGACGGACGACAGACGAAGAGTTATCTCATTAGCACACCTCAGAATCTTCGACTGAGCTGCTCTGAGGTAAGCTATAAACGTTGACAAAAGTGTTAACTTCTAGTCAGGCATTCTGTACTTACAGTATCTATACAAGAGCTTGTCTTGTGGAAATGAGCCGGGCCAAATCTGCCGTTACCCTTGTAGCAGTCTCGCACAGTCTCGTCCATCTTTGTGTTTATATCCTCAATCCTAAACACACACAGGGCCGAAGTCGGGTCCGAGTTTTCATTTGTAAATCCAAGGAATACTTCCCGAGTGTCAGGATCAAAATGGGCAGCGCGTGCCTTAGAGTATTGGGTGGCCGAGTTGGCCAAGCAATCCAACTGGATTTCAACGTAAGACCAGTAATACATGTCGCCGAGACATATTCTAGAAATTTTGCTTGAAACAATTGCTTGATTAAACACATTGGGTTGGCGAGAGATATAATAAATATAATTTCCATGAGAGAATGCATAGATATATTGCACAAAATATCCATCAGCGAGATTCTGGGATTGAAAATACTTGGCCGAGGATCCTATCGAATCCTCATGCGTAAGTTTTAAACTATCCACTACTCTAGAGCTAAGCATCGGTATTAAATCCACATTACTGGTTCCATCTTTCTTAAAATCATTTGCAAAATGAAGTTGTTGAGGATTGGACGTCTTTAACACAATATTATTTGTAGACTTTTCCTTTGGCACAATTGGTTTTAGCGGATTGTATAAAATTGTACTTATATTACCTAACGAACGAGATTCACACGCTCCACCACTGGTAGAGCACAATATCACTGTATTTAATAATTTATTTATCACAACACCTTTAGAATATACAAACAAGTTTGAGTTCTGCCCCTTTATAGAAGCCGTCTGCTGCAAAGACAGATCTTGAGAAAGTTTTGCGAGCGTATTTGTTGCTCCCACGATAATATCACCTGAAGTCTGATCAATGTCCATATTTTGAAGTTCGCGACCGTTTATGTCGCGATAAGTTTGTGTCACATGCATGGCAGAAGTTCCTACCATTGCCATGGAGATCAAGGTTACCAGTATTGTCATCATACTTGATGGTGGCCCCATCTTGAATGCACCTGAAAATAGACATGTAACCTTAGATGTGGTAAATAATAATTATGGTGTGTGAAATTAACACAACCATTCTGCCAAATGTCGTTTCACATCACACTCACACCTTAAAACTAACAAGAATTTTTGCAAGAAATTGAAAGACTCCAGTTCTTTCTCAGTGTCTGATGATAGATCTTGAATCCAAATCATCTTGATACACTCATACATACATGGGACATCCTAATAAAAAATTATACTGTTTCCTGACAAAGGATTTCAAGTGAGTAGGTGACTTTTTTTTTTTTGAAGACACTGCAGTGCTCTAGGTAAGCTTTTCTGTGACAGGGTATTTTACTCACTAAATAAAATCTGCAATGCTGGCCTTCATATTTTTGTGTAATTTTTTCAACTGATTTCCCAAATTGTAATGCTAAAATACCCCTAAACATTCCTTATCTGGAGCCCTGCTTTGACAGTAAAAATCTTATGAAAGAAAATTTTCTAAAGATATGAACTAGAAAGAACTATCACTGAAGGTGATGAATACCCCCCGCTTAAATTCTAAGTCAAACAAATGGCCATCATTCTGTAACTAGAGCTATCACTAAAGGTGGTGAATACCTCCGCTAGGTGACCTGTTTGAATATGTGTGTATCCTCAAAAAGGGTACTGATTCTGTATTTTCATATAAATTAACTAAAAATCAAAATTAATGCAAATTATGTGAAGCCGATTAATACTGCCGTATTGGTGTCCAGTCAGAATAGGTATCAGATGCGTGGGAATATTCTGAAGTTTGTGCTGAGTTAAACTCAAATAATTAAAAAATATGTAGTCTTACATATTAAATAAGAAAAAAGAAAAAATATGCAGCCATTATCTGATTATCTGTGTAAAAATATGTGGAGTCTAAAAATTAGTGGAGTGTAACCTTATGAAGTCTTATAATTATATAATTAGTGGAGTGTAACCTTGTATTGTTTTCATTAAGTATGTTCACATCATAACAAAATGGAAAAGCAAGTATGCAACCATTATCTGCTAAATAACTCGAAAGTGATTATTATATAGCCCCCAATAAACCTTGTTTGTATGTGGAGTCTTACATAAATATTAGTGGAGTGCAACCTTATGAAGTCTGTATAATTAGTGGAATGTAACCTTGTTTTTTTTATAATGTATTTTCACATCAAACTGAAAAGAAAAAGCAAATATGCAATCATGCAACCATAAGTTGTTAAATAATACAACGGGACGTGACGAGACGCAAAAAAACATAAATTAGTGGAATGTAACCTTACGAGGTCTTAAAATTAGTAGTGTACAACTTCATGAGGTTATTATTACATATTTTCACATCATAAAAGAAGAAAAAGAACATATGCAACAATTATCTATTAAAAACAGGTCAAATAATTAAAGACTTGGTGGAATATTGTGTAAAACTTAGTAGAGTGTAACCTTACGAAGCCTGTATAATTAGTGGAAGGCAACCTTGTGGTATTCATAATGTATTTTCACATCATACCAAAAATACTAAGCAAATTCGACGAATTGATATCCCCCTCAAAATGATGTATTATCCTCGAGTTTTCAATTAGTATAAATCATGACCTTGAGCCTTCATAAATTCGAATATCTACTAGATATAGGTATTTTTGAAATTCATCACCATAGTAGATTTGAAAAAAAGATGTACCATTTTAAGGCATTGACTTTTATAGTGGGACTAAAGGGCTGGACTGGGTGTAATATTAGCAGGTGTGTATAATATAGTAATAAATGTAGAATTGTATATCAATGATTACTTTTTAATTACCAGGCCATGTGATATTTATCAATCTGATTACTTCATCTCATTACTACGGCTACTATCAAATGATCTTGTTATTTCAGGGGGAGGGATGTATTTGGCTGAAGTTTGGCTAGCTTTAAAATAAATCAAACTTTCATTAATATAAACACTCAAACCAAGTTCGACATGTGACCTAGGGGCAGAGCCAAATTTGACCCCAGGGTCATCATTTGGACAAACTTGGTAGAGGACCATAAGCTGAGTGTAAATACAAAATATTAAACTGTTGGCTCTTGTAGTTTCAGAGAAGATGATTTTTAAAGTTTTCCCTATATATAAGTCTATGTAAAACTGCGACCCCTTGGGCGGGGCCAAATTTGACCCCAGGGTCACCATTTGAACAAAACTGGTAGAGGATCCGTAAGCTATAATAAACAAAAAATATTAAACCTTTATCTTTTGTAGTTTCAGAGAAGATGTTTGAAATTCTTCCCTATAACTCTATGTAAAACTGATCCAACAAGGGCCCCTAAGTTCCCAATTAAAGAAAAAATGAACCCATGAACCAAGTTTCTTATGAGAAATTTCTTTTTTTTTATTTAAATAACAAAAAAAAAATTTAAATAACAAAAAAAAAATATTTTAAAAATAACTATGTAAACCTGACCCAACAAGGGCCCCTAAGCTCCCAAGAAAAGTAAAAATTAACCTATGAGCCAAATTAATAATAGGTTAAGTTAGGGGGAAATAACACAAAATATATGACCTTGACCTTGGTATTTTTGTCATCCAGCAATGTCCACCAATGCCAACTAGAGCTGTCCAGTTTAAGGGCAAGAAATATGACCCTACTACCAGTCCCCCCCCCCCCCCCCCCCACCCCCCCTACTGTTTGAGTAAAGATTAACTGGAATGGGATTTTCATGATCAGGTAATGGTGGCCTTGACCTCTTACCTACTGACCTCAAAACTAATAAGGGGCCATCTTTTCATCACAGACAACCTATTGTTTCATGAGATTTGCTTCATGGGGAGAGGAGTTATGGAGCGGACAAGATTTTTCATTATCTGGTCTCGGTAACCTTGATCTTTGATCTACTGACCTCAAAATTAATAGGGGTCATCCTCCCACCACAGGGAGGGCAGTTCACCTATTATGTTTCATGAGATTTGCTTCATGGGGAGAGGAGTTATGGAGCGGACAAGGTTTTTCATTATCTGGTGCCGTGACCTTGACCTTTGACCTACTGACCTCAAAATCAATAGGGGTCATCCTCTAACCACAGGCAGTTCGTCTATGAAGTTGCATGAACTTTGCTTCAGGGGAAGAGGAGTTATGGAGCGGACAAGGTTTTTCATTATTGGATGCCGGTGACCTTTACCTTTAACATACAGAATCAAAATCAGTAGTGGTCGTCCTCTCAACACAGGAAGTTCATCTATGAAGTTTCATGAGATTTGCTTCAGGGGGAGAGGAGTTATGGAGCGGACAAGGTTTTTCATTATCGGGTTCCTGCAGGGCTTTTTTTCATGATTTTGGGAACATGACCCGTACCCCTGGAATTGGGAATTTTAGCAAGATTTTTTCATAAAATTGGGAATTTTAGCGTGATTTTTAATAAAATTCGGAAAAATATAAAGTAAAGCATTCCTTTCATAATTATATCTTTAAATACTGTTTTTTGTACACCAAGATAAACAGAAGCATTTATTTCAGCTTTTGAGCCCCAATCATTGGATTGGCACACTTAATTTTTTCATTTTTTTTAAATTGGGAATTTTTTCCTTTTAATTGGGAAAAAAAGATATGTTTTGGCATTGGGAATATGACCGAATTTCGGCTATAAAAACAGCCAAAAAAAACCCCTCTCCTGTGACCTTGACCTTTGATCTACTGAACTCAAAATCAATAGGGGTCATCCTCTCATCACAGGCAGTAAACCTATAAAGTTTCATGAGATTTGCTTCAGGGGGACAGGAGTTATGGTGCGGACAAGGTTTTTCATTATCGGGTCCAGATGACCTTGACCTTTGACCTACTGAACTCAAAATATATAAGTGTCATCCTCTCACCACTGGCTGTTCACCTATGAAGTTTCATGAGATTTGCTTCATGGGGAGAGGAGTTATGAGTGGACAAGGTTTATCATTATCAGGTCATGGTGACCTTGACCTTTAACCTACTTACCTCAAAATTAAAAGGGGTCATCCTCTCATCACAGGCAGTCCACGCATGAAGTTTTATGAGATTTGTTTCAGGGGGAGAGGAGTTATGGAGTAGACAATGTTGTGTCCAGACAGACAGACGGACAGGGTGAAACCAGTATAGCCCCCTAAACTTCGTTTAGTGTGGGTATAACAATACATATGGCCAAGTATCAAAGACATAAAGTGAGACAATCAAATAAAGTTAATTGAGGTTAAGTTACCTAACCAAGGTTAAGTTGCCAAACCAAGGTTAGGTTTGGAGAAAATAACGCAAAATATCACCTTGATCTTGGTAATTTTTGTCATTCAGTGATGTCTGCCAATGCCAACCATACATATGACCAAGTATCAAAGACATAAAGTTAGGCAATCACATAAAGTTAACTGAGGTTAATTTACCTAACCAAACTGATATTTAGGGTAAATAACGCAAAACGTGATCTTGACCTTGGCAATTTTTGTCGTTCAGCGATGTCCACCATAATGCCAACCATACATATGACCAAGTACCAAAGATATAAAGTTAGGCAATCACATAAAGTTAACTGAGGTTAATTTACCTAACCAAGGTTAAGTTACCTAACCAAGGTTAAGTTTGGGGAAAATAAGCAAAATATGACCTTGACCTTGGTAATTTTTGTCTTTAAGTGATGTCCACCAATGCCAATAATACATACAAAGAAAGTGAGGCAATCACATACAGTTAACTGAGGTTAAGTTACCTAACCAAGGTTAAGTTACCTAACCAAGGTTAAGTTTGGGGAAAATAAGCAAAATATGACCTTGACCTTGGTAATTTTTGTCTTTGAGTGATGTCCACCAATGCCAATAATACATATGACCAAGTATCAAACAAAGAAAATGAGGCAATCACATACAGTTAACTGAGGTTAAGTTACCTAACCAAGGTTAAGTTACCTAACAAAATGCTGCCGCCGCCGCCGGAAAAGTGACTGCTATGTCTCACTACCCACTATCGTGACGGGACAGGACAACAATGTGTTACACGATGCGACGTCGGACATTACGTATAATAACAACTGATATAGAATTGCTATTCATTTTTTGGCAAGGGCCCTTTATTGTGGTTACCTATGCAGCGAAACAGCAAACCAATGATTTTGTATAGTTCGCCCTGGTAAACAAAACAAACAGAACATTTTTATTTGATTTTTCAAATATTCATTTTTAAAATATAATTAACCAAAAAAAAAATGTTGCAGCTATTCACAGCTTGCCAAAAAAATAATTATTTTCATGTTTGCAAATATGTCCTAATGTGAGATAATTAAAATAACAGGTTTTGATTAAAACATGTGTGCACAAGAAAACTGATGCAAATTATCTCATCTTATGCCATTATGGAAACATAAAATTCCAAAAATCAGCAGGCATTTGATTGGCTACATCTGAAAGCTTGTAGAACCTCAGAGATTCTGATCTTTTATCATCATTCTACCCACAGGGGGCGCTCATCTTTAATTACTGAAAACATAATACAAAGATTGTCAGACTGCACTCAAACACAATAACATAACAGGGTTTCTGCTTAGACTCTTAAATTTTAACCGAGATTATTATATTTTTTACCACTTTTACAAAATGTCTCCCATCCACTAATTTATGGTCTTACTACACAGTTAGCTCCCTTGCATGTGACTGAAGGATTATTTTTCTGCAATAAAAAGTAGGAGTGTGTCCTTTTGATATTTTTTTTATTGCAAGTGTAAAGAACACAGTGTGAGATTGAATGAACAGTGATTAGAAAAAATATATGACACCTTAAGGAGTATGAGCTCTGGAGCAAAAGCCCAAAAACGTGAGATGCCCGGCACCACAACCATTTAAATCATAACAACAGTATAACATATTATTTCATGAGTTTTTGTGAACACAAATAACTGTATTTCACCTCACCGCTGCCCTCCCACACCCAAATACTTTTAGTCTGGAAATGTTCAGAATGGAAAATAGTGCTTTCTACTTAATAAAACAAAATCAAAGTGTGAAGTGAGATCTCGCTGTCTGAACCAACATATCAGCAGATGAAGATTTCCAGCCTAATGGTTATTTAATAGCTCTACATTTAAAAATACTAATGTTTACAGTCATCACCATAAGAGCAAGAGGCCCAAGAGTGCCTGTATCACTCTACTTCTGTATCACTCTACTTCTGTATCACTCTACTTCTGTATCACTCTACTGCTGTAACTGCTGTATCACTCTACTGCTGTATCACTCTACTGCTGTATCACTCTACTTCTGTATCACTCTACTTCTGTATCACTCTACTTCTGTATCACTCTACTTCTGTATCACTCTACTTCTGTATCACTCTACTGCTGTAACTGCTGTATCACTCTACTGCTGTATCACTCTACTGCTGTATCACTCTACTTCTGTATCACTCTACTTCTGTATCACTCTACTTCTGTATCACTCTACTTCTGTATCACTCTACTTCTGTATCACTCTACTGCTGTAACTGCTGTATCACTCTACTGCTGTATCACTCTACTGCTGTAACTGCTGTATCACTCTACTGCTGTATCACTCTACTGCTGTAACTGCTGTATCACTCTACTTCTGTATCACTCTACTGCTGTAACTGCTGTATCACTCTACTGGCTATATGGTGTCCATGGTGGGGTGGGGTGAAGTGGGGGGTGGGGGGGATAGAAAGATTTTTTTATAAAGTGTCTTCAGTTACCAATATATATAAGGGGGAGGGATGTACTTGGCTCAAGTTTGGCTAGCTTTAAAACAAATCAAACTTTCGTTAATATAAACACTCAAACCAAGTTTGACATGTGACCCAGGGGTGGGGTCAAATTTGACACCAGGGTCACCTGAACAAACTTGGTAGAGGACTATAAGCTGATTGTAAATACAAAATAATAAACTTGTTGGCTCTTGTAGTTTCATAGAAGAAGATTTTTACGTTTGTCCCTATATAAGTCTATGTAAAACATGTACCCCCAGGGACAGGGACAATTTGACACCAGGGTCATCATTTGAAAAAAATTGGTAGCAGATTTGTTCTTCCAATACCACCCAGCCTCAGGAAATGATAAAATTCGATCTTTCACAGCCACATGTAAGCTGGAACTCTCAGGGTCAGCGCTATTGTGATCACTTTTTGCCTGTCACTCCGTCTGCCGTCCGTCAACAAATAAACTCATAATGGCAGAAAATATTCGTTTTTAATTTATTTTATTCAAAACAAACAAGTTAGATATCATGAGGTTATTTTCCTTCTCTCCTTGCAAAATCACTACAAATTAACTACTTGACAAAGTTAAAGATACATATAAACATCGTCCAAACCACATGGGCAAAAAGAAATAAAAAGAAAAAAGAAAAGAAAAAAAAAACTTACCTACCTACCTACCTACCTACCCACCCTATTTTTTCAGCCGAGTAACCAGAAACACAGGGGGTGGGGGTGGGGGGTGGGTTCTGGCCTGACTAAAACAATTCAAGTTACACAGATTATTTATATAAATCAGTCTCGATGGTGCAGATGAAAGCGTGAGCACCATCTAAATGTGGAGGAAACCGAGGAAACTCACATCTCTGAGCAGGCGACCACCGCTCCCTTTCACTTACACCGCCAAGCCGGGGATTCGTACCCATTTGAGAAGCGAGTGCACTACCGATTGCCATACATGGAAACCATAGTAGTAAGAGAAATAAACCATAACTATCACTGAAGGTGATAAATACCCATGCTTTTGTATTCGAAGTCAAACAAAGGGCCATAATTCTTTAATAAATTAGACCGTCAAACATGGGGTATGTAGGGACATAAGGTCATCAGTTGTTATATAAAGTTTGGGAACAACCCATTCAAAAGTGTTTGAGAAATGCTAGTAACAAAAATGTGTTATGCAACGCAGCGGGACAAACGTGACAAAATGGGACGGGACAAAAATGTGTAATGGGACAGGACGCGATAGGACGTTACGGACAGCACGAATCCTATATAGCCCCCACTTCACTTTGTGAATGCAGGCGTATAAAAAAAAGGTATACATACACCAGTATTGTTAAGTATATATACACCAGTATTGTTAAGTATATATACACCAGTATTGTTAAGTACACCAGTACAGTCGATTTCGGTTATTTGCATAGCCCATTTGTCAAGAAAATATATGCGATTAACCGGAGTATTCGAATAACCGAAACTGAACATTTTGTACATGTAGCAGTGCACGTTTCTACTTTCGTTTTACTGTTCTGTTAGTACTTACATAGAAACTCCATAAAAGCGAGTTAATTCTATGTAAGATGTTTGTTAGGATTATTATTGTGCATATCCATTTTGTATTTACTGTTATTTGATAGATTTTACGCAATATTTATCCGTATTTGTTTTCTTTCAACCTGCGTCGCTTTGCTATTGTTTGTAGTGTTAATTACACAGCCATGATAATAACACAAAAGCTTATTTTATTTTTCATTTATTAAGTAACCTCTATGAGCTACTCAATGTGATATGCATCTCTACGACACTAGCAAACTGAGAGCAGTAAATAATTAACAACACATTGCTTTACATTGCGTACAAACTTATTATTAAATCGTGTATGCTAATTGGTGAGCGATCGTCATGGCGTGGAAGCTTTACGAAAACCGCACAAAATGGCAAACTCTCTCGGCAAGCCAATTAGCACCTTTTGTCAATCAATTTGCCTCGGGCTTATCTCTGTGACCGCGTCAATCAATTAACAGTTGCAAAATACAGGTAAATTTGACTTTCAGTATGCAATTATCCAGATATTCGTTATGCAATTATCCGGAATGTGACAAAAACCTATGCGATTATACGGGGTTTTTTACATGCAAAAGAATTCGAATGGTTTTGTGTTTCAAAACTTTATGCAATTAACCGAAATATGCAATTAACCGATATGCGATTAAACGGAATCGACTGTATTGTTAAGTATATATACACCAGTATTGTTAAGTATATATACACCAGTATTGTTAAGTATATATACACGTATTGTTAAGTATATATACACCAGTATTGTTAAGTATATATACACGTATTGTTAAGTATATATACACCAGTATTGTTAAGTATATATACACCAGTATTGTTAAGTATACATACACCAGTATTGTTAAGTATATATACACCAGTATTGTTAAGAATTTGTAACATTTTAAGGTTTTTGAGATGGATGATGCTTATAATACTCAGCTGTGAGGAACTGAATGGGGTAAATATGACATTGTAATTAATTAAAACATTCCACACCTGGATTCTGAACCTATAACAGACAAAGGCCAGCAGGCTAAAACAATAGACCACTGTGCTAATGAGGCACCAGTCTGGAACCTATCAACTGAATTTAATTGGATTTTAAAGTCGCACTAACATCTAAGGTCATATGGCGACTTTCCAGCTTTTATTGGCGGAGAAAGACCGGAGGTGACTCTTCAGGCAATTTTTGTGCACGGGCAGGCACCTGGGTAGAACCACCGACATTCCGAAAGCCAGCTGGATAGCTTCCTCACATGAAGATCCTGGTCCCACGAGGGCTCGAACCAACAGCGGAGAGGGGCAAGTGATTTGAATTCAGAGAATCTAACCACTTGGCCATGTACGCTCCCTCAGCTCATATTGTATAAAAATAAAGACTCATTGAGTAAAACATTCCTTGAAATCAAGAATGAGAAATTCTAAAATGATTTAATAAGACTGTTTTAAATGCTAGATTTACAAACAGCAATAAAATATAGCAAATGATTTGCATTTTGTTCTTCTGCCAGAAAAGTAAAACTATATTATTACCCTGGAAACCAATGACAAAGCATCCAATATCTATTTTAGAAGCTAATTTTCTATGGAAAATCCATTATCTCATTTTCAAGATTTAAAATTTTGCAAAAGATCCCAATTAAAGAGATAGCACATATTATATAACAGCATAATTTTATCATTTTAGGTTTAAACCGCGAACCATACAGGAATCTGCAATAAACATGTTCTATAGAACTACTTCTCTTCAAATTGTTATCATGCGTGGAAATGCTAACAAATCCTAAAATATTTGTTTGCCCTCTTGATTTCAAGCATACAATATTTGTTTGCCCTCTTGATTTCAAGCATAAAATATTTGTTTGCCCTCTTGATTTCAAGCAAATTATTTGTTATAGAAAGGTTGTGTATAAAAAACAAAACATGTTTTAAGCGGCAGCTCCTGCACACAATGTTTAGGTTACGTTCAAGCCATTTTAGTCATTTTAGCACATGTTCAAGCCATTTTAGTGGTAGAGGCAGATCACCCCATTTTTCCCCCGATAAAAACCAGCACACCCAAAGGGAGGGGGAAGCTGGGAACCGTGCCCTACTTGTACCTTCGATTAGATTCCTATGTTTTTTTAACTAATTCCAAGGATAGACTCCTGGTTTATTTCCCCAATCTAACAGACAAAGCTAGAAGTGTCTTGCTTAAGGACACACCAAAAGTAACCTAGTGGCACCAGTGAGGCTCCAACCTGTGATAACCTAGTGGCACCAGTGAGGCTCCAACCTGTGATAACCTAGTGGCAACAGTGAGGCTCCAACCTGTGATAACCTAGTGGCACCAGTGAGGCTCCAACCTGTGATCCTTGGATTCAGAATTAAACTGTTTTTAGTTTGGCTTGATTTTGATTTTGTTGTTTTGCACATGTCATAGTATACTAAATGGAGTAACAAAATACAATACATGCTGCGACTCAAGAGTCAAATTGGTTAAGCTCGTGCATTGGGGGACAAAAGTATTCATATAAAGGGCTGAAAAATGCCATATTGTGGGCCCAAAATCCCATATAGATTTAAGACTAATACACTGACAATATACAGTTAATTTAAAAGCTTTCTTTAGACATACAGAAGTCCTTGCCACCCAGACGACATACACAATGGCTGACAGTTTTCTATTTCTAGCATCTCTGTCAAAATGATTAATTAACCAAGATGCAGATGGTCACATTTTTATAACAAGAGAAATGTGTTATGCTATCACCAGCTTGTTACCAGCATTATTTCAATATCTCTACAATGCATGCATCCATTTTGCTCATTGTTAAACTATAAACAAACCACAAGAACTCAAATACACTCAACATAACTTGTACACATATTCCCTAAACACTCAAGTAAACTCAACTTGTACACATATTCCCTAAATATCAAGTAAACTCAATTTGTACACATATTCCCTAAACACTCAAGTAAACTCAATGTGTACACATATTCACTCAACACTCAAGTAAACTCAACTTGTACACATATTCCCTAAACACTCAAGTGAACTCAATTTGTACACATATTCCCTAAATATCAAGTAAACTCAATTTGTACACATATTCCCTAAACACTCAAGTGAACTCAATGTGTACACATATTCTCTAAATATCAAGTAAACTCAATTTGTACACATATTCCCTAAACACTCAAGTAAACTCAATGTGTACACATATTCCCTAAACACTCAAGTAAACTCAACTTGTACACATATTCCCTAAAAACTCAAGTAAACTTAATTTGTACACATATTCCCTAAACACTCAAGTAAACTCAACTTGTACACATATTCCCTAAACACTCAAGAAAACTCGTTTTGTACACATATTCCCTAAATATCAAGTAAACTCAATTTGTACACATATTCCCTAAACACTCAAGTAAACTCAATTTGTACACATATTCACTCAAAACTCAACACAATGTGTACACATTTTCCCGCCAAAAACTCATATAAACTCAACTTAATTTGATGGACAAACCCAAACTTAACAAGTGCAATAAATGACTCCGAAAACTCATTTAAACTTGTACATAAATGTTTCAAGAACTCTGTTAAACTCAACAAAACTTGGCAAAAAATGCACTTAGAAACTCAGACTCATGCGGAGGCATGTCTGATTGAAACTCATCCTTCTTCTCATCTCCCTCTGAGGTTGCTGTCCCAATATATACTATTATAATGTGTTAACATGACGTAAAACCCCATTCTGTTCATTAAGTTGAGTTTATATATCTAGTTCTTGAGATCAATTTCCAAGTTCAAAGTCATACCTGAGTTCTGCTTTAATTGTTCTACAAGTTGGGTTATATTTAACCTAAATGTTGGGCTGGTTTACCTGAGTGCAGATGTGTCAGGTTGACATGAGTGCATGATATCTTACATGAGTGCATGATATCTTGAGTGCATGAGATCTTACATGAGTGCATGAGATATTGAGTGCATGAGATCTTCAGTGCATGAGATCTATCAGCATCAATAATGCGGCTTAAAATCCACAAACTAAATACCAATATCAGCATCAATCTTAAAGCTTAAAATCTACAAACTACATACCACTATCAGCATCAATATTGCAGCTTCAAATTCACAAACTACATACCACTATCAGCATCAATATTGCAGCTTATAACCCACAAACTACATACCACTATCAGCATCAATCTTAAAGCTTAAAATCTACAAACTACATACCACTATCAGCATCAATATTGCAGCTTATAACCCACAAACTACATACCACTATCAGCATCAATATTGCAGC
Organism: Cyrtodaria siliqua; assembly: GCA_037043455.1. Taxonomy (NCBI): domain Eukaryota; kingdom Metazoa; phylum Mollusca; class Bivalvia; order Adapedonta; family Hiatellidae; genus Cyrtodaria; species Cyrtodaria siliqua. The sequence goes on from JAWPHD010013155.1 coordinate 68,584, forward strand.
TTATAACCCACAAACTACATACCACTATCAGCATCAATATTGCAGCTTATAACCCACAAACTACATACCACTATCAGCATCAATATTGCAGCTTCAAATTCACAAACTACATACCACTATCAGCATCAATATTGCAGCTTCAAATTCACAAACTACATACCACTATCAGCATCAATATTACAGCTTATAACCCACAAACTAAATACCACTATCACAGCAATACTGCAATTTACAAATAACATAGCAATATCAGCATCAATACTGCTTAAATTCCACAAACTACATACCTAAATCAGCATCAATATTGCAACTTAAACTCCACAACTACATACCTATATCAGCATCAATATTGCAACTTAAACTCCACAACTACATACCTATATCAGCATCAATATTGCAACTTAAACTCCATAAACTACATACCTATATCAGCATCAATATTGCAACTTAAACTCCACAACTACATACCTATATCAGCATCAATATTGCAACTTAAACTCCACAACTACATACCAAAGTAATCCACAAGTTACATACCGATATCCGCATCAATATTGCAACTTAAACTCCACAACTACATACCTATATCAGCATCAATATTGCAACTTAAACTCCATAAACTACATACCTATATCAGCATCAATATTGCAACTTAAACTCCACAACTACATACCAAAGTAATCCACAAGTTACATACCGATATCCGCATCAATATTGCAACTTAAACTCCACAACTACATACCAAAGAAATCCACAAGTTACATACCGATATCCGCATCAATATTGCAACTTAAGATCCACAAAATCACATGTAAAAACTTGTACAAACTCAGCCAAACATCCAAACAATGTACTATCAAACAGGACTGGGGCAACAGGCCATTATCTTATCTAAACAAAGAATATCAAATGTTAATATGTTTATTTAAGCGCCTTTAAGAAATAGCTTTCATCAAACCTGTATGAATTTACATATAAAACACACAGGTGTAACATTCCTATTTAAATCTGAGATTTCTGAACCATAAAAAAAGTAGTCCATTATGTTGTAAAATGCATCTATATACATGCATATTCACAGTCATCTTATATTTGTCGTTTAAAACATGATGACAAATTGCTTAAAATGTTGTAGAATATTATATTCAGATCGACTCAGATATAAATGGGAAATAAAATTTATCTGCTTCAACGAGCCTGTAAATAATTGGCGTAATAAAAATATAAATGGGAATTCCGTCTGGTTCAACATGGCACAATTTGTTGCAAATTGGTGCAGACGATAATGGATAAGATGCAGAAAACGAAGCTCAGACCCATGCTGCACAGGACACATGCACATGATCTTTCACGTGGAGAATCCTACATTCATACCGGTTAAACAGTGTTACCATTATACATATGCCTATAATGGCCAATATCAAATCAACTATCCTGGGTCCATGCATGAGGAGAAGCAATCATAATATTATACCACTTAGCTTTGGAGTGGAGAATTTCCTAAATACTTTTACTTTACAAGAGGTCAATGACCTTGAAGCTCTACTAGCTAGATCAGCATTTCTGTGAAGTTTCATGAAGTTCTGTCAAGTAGTTTCAGAGGAGTAGTCGCTACAAGTTTTTACTTTATAACTCTATGTAAACAAAGATGGCTGCCAGCAGCCATGTTTAATGTCGAATCAAAATGATTTTCGACAAGGACCAACATCATGTCATGATGATCATTTTAGAAAAAGGTAGGTCAGATTATTTATTTTTCAATACCAGTGTGTTTCAAATTATATCTAACAAACTAGTCAGAATTAAAGACTTTAAGTTTACTGTTGCATAAAACAAGTCTATTGTTTGTTGTAGAGTCTTTGGTACACATAGAGAGCTGCAGATACAGGCACTCTTGTCGTCATAAAATATTAACGATTCCGGGGAAAACTCGGAAATTCCTA
>JAWPHD010013156.1:0-70523 GCA_037043455.1 Cyrtodaria siliqua
ACTGTATGGAAACAGCTCTCAATGAGCCAATGCTTATCTAATTTCACTGATTAGCTATAATAGCAATAAAACCCATTAATCTTATCAAGGACATCCTAGTTGACCACATGTGGTCCATTAGGTCAATGCAGAGGTACTTTAAACAGATGTGAACTGGTCTGTTATTTATGAATCTGTCTTCGTGTTTGTATCATTTATACAAATACATGGGTACATTTCAAAATGTTTATATATTAGATGTAAATGTATATGCCAATGCTACAGATAAGACGTGTATCTGCGTGTAATTACGCATATTTTTTCATCAAAACGCATTAAAAAATCGTCATTAAAGTATTGTTTTGGACCCATTGCGTTACCTTATCATATTTTAGCAAAAATTGTTTAAGAATACGCATTAGTATTAAAATGTAAATTCGCAATACAAGTTTTTTCACGCGTACATGAAAGCTTAACTGGAGCACTGCATACGAGAGGTGTTCAACTTATAATTGAACACTTGTGTTTAAGATGTTATTTAATTTATATCATAACAAATGCGTGGTTTAATGATGTGAAACTGTCATTTAGAACGTATGCATTTAAAAATAATCTCCAATTTCACGCTGTTTCGTTTTAAATTACATTTTGAATTAGGTGTACACTATTTTCTAGTTTTAAACCTATATGTTTCTGTTGCCCGTGGTTAATTTGGTACCAGAAACATTAAATTCCAAACAAGATTTGATTTAAAAAATATATCGCGAACACACAAAGGGTCTGTAAAAAATGTTGCAAAGTCCATACAAAGGTAACAGTTACGGACACATTTGAGTAACCAATAAAAATATTATTATTTTTTCGCAAACTTTCATTGTAAACGATAATTATTGTTGATTGTTGATCTATTGTGAATTATCAACTGAGATAATAAGGGTTATGGTCGAATGTCATGGTTCAGCGATCATTGTACGGGTTCGAACACTGCCATGGTCCAAAACGTCTTTTACAGAGTATAGAAGCTTTCGTAATTTAACATAGTTGAATTTCATGTTAAATTTTGCTGAAATCTTGAAAATCGCCACATTTCAAAAAAAGGCATATGACACTTTGTTTACGTTCAGACATGGACATAGCAGAATACTATAACCTTAAACCACAATTTAAAAGCATTTGTCTTAAAATTTGTATTCCAGTTATTTTTATAATTAAAGATTTTTGCTTCAAAATGTCATTCTCAACCTTTTTTTCAAAAATACGGATGCAGCAACATTAGGAAGCACATAATATTGCATGTCATAATGTTCATATCGAAGTAAGCATTAGACTTGACATTAAGATCAACATATCGTCGAGAATTTCAAGATAGTTGATTCAGTTACACATTGAAAGTGTTCACTTATAAGTTGAACAGCTCTCGTATTTAATCAAAGTGGGTATACATATATTTATGTATATAATATACATATATGTAATCAAAGGGTGTTTATAATATACATACATCTGTAATAGAAGAGTGTGTATATAATGTACATGTACATGTATCTGTAATCGAAGTGTGTATATTATATAGTGTACATATACATGCATCTGTAATCGAAGTGTGTATATAATGTACATGTACATTTATCTGTAATCCAAGTGTGTATATAATGTACATGTATCTGTAATCCAAGTGTGTATATAGTGTACATGTATCTGTAATCGAAGTGTGTATATAATGTACATGTACATTTATCTGTAATCCAAGTGTGTATATAATGTACATGTATCTGTAATCGAAGTGTGTATATAGTGTACATGTATCTGTAATCGAAGTGTGCATATAATGTACATGTACCTGTAATCGAAGTGTGTATATGATGTAAATGTATCTGTAATCGAAGTGTGTATATCATGTAAATGTATCTGTAATCAAAGTGTGTATATAATGTACATGTACATTTATATGTAATCGAAGTGTGTATATAATGTACATTTATCTGTAATCGAAGTGTGTATATAGTGTACATGTATCTGTAATCGAAGTGTGCATATAATGTAAATGTATCTGTAATCGAAGTGTGTATATAATGTACATGTACATTTATCTGTAATCGAAGTGTGTATATAATGTACATGTATCTGTAATCGAAGTGTGTATATGATGTAAATGTATCTGTAATCGAAGTGTGTATATCATGTAAATGTATCTGTAATCAAAGTGTGTATATAATGTACATGTATCTGTAATCAGAGTGCGTATATAATGTACATACATATGTAATCAAAGTGTGTATGCAGTGAACATGTACATGTAATCGATTGATTGATTGAATGGGGGTTTTACGGCACACCAACACAAGAAAGGTTATATGACGCCAAACAGGGATGAACATGCCAGGCTCATCCTCCATTTACATCTGGATAAAATATGGAGCATGGGCATAGAACCTTTTAACCTGCAGAACTGCAGAGTTGCTGCAAATTCTATTTTTGACACTCCATTTAGGATGGAGCCACGTTTCCACATTTGCATATGCAATGTCATTAAGAAAAATGACAAGTGGAAGGGGGTGGGGTGGGGTGGTCCTACCCCTCTGCCTCTAGCGGGATTTGCAGTGGTTGTAGTCTACCCCGGCAACCACACGGGGATGTATCTGTAATCGAAGCGCATATATAATGTACATGTATTTATAATCAAAGAGTGTGTATATGTTGAAATCATGTGATAAACGTCACAGACGGGCAATGACAGGATTAATTTATTGTTACAAGAATATGTATATGAAATGTACCGCATATAATAAATGCGGAAAATGGTGCTTTTCTCAGGAGTGTTTATTAGGATCGCAAACATTGCCGAAAATAAGATACATAAGATACAACGGCTTGACAGTAGCGTTTTTTTATAATTCATAACTTTCAAATGACATCATCAAAATAATTTGACCAATCAGTGATCAATCAAATAAAAGACCTCCACATTCTGGTAAGGGTTAGACTCGGTGTTTATCATTGGTGCTCAACTGACTTTAGCCCTTTATACAACTAGTTTGTAGTGATAATTATATTAAACGATTAATTTTTTATGTATATCTATGTATTTTCTTTTGGTGTTGTCTGATTTTAAAACACCAATATGGATACATTTAATTTAAATCATGGTCTAATATTTTCTTTTTTCATATAGATATTGAGGATAAAGTCCGAGTAAACCCCTTTATTTTCACCTTCTGAATATCTCAACCTACCGGAAGTTGACCAGATGTGAAAGTTATGAATATCATATATTAGTTATAATTGGAAAAAAAGTTTTCTCGTAAAACACCATCTAATATATTTACAAACTCTAACAATGATGATACTAATTTGAATGGAAGTTTAAATAGTCTATAGCTGGTTTTATATTCAACATATATTTGATAAATAGAGAATACATTGTAGTTGAACAAGTAAGCATACAAGTTCAAAATGTTAATAATAATTTAATCAAAAAAATGGAAAGTAAAAACAATTATAAGCATATATTTAATACATATAATATTGATGTGAACTTCTTACTATGCTTGGAAGAGGAGAGCATGTGTTTGTTATTCACACATTTAGAATTTGTGGGAAATTAAATTACAATCTTGTGTTTCAAACATTTAAACTGTTTCTCAATTCTGCTTCGTTTTTACTTAAAGGCCGAGATTGGTAGACCAGGGGATCTCTCCGATGATTGGCACTGGTCATTAACACCTGCCAAGTTAGGGCTATAAATCTGTGATTATCTGTGATTATAATGGCCCAAGAGCACACACCACTGAATGATAACATCTGTATAAATTCCTGTGGTCAGTTCTGTATTTCTGGGAGGAGAAATGAAGATTCTAACAGCAAACTAAACTGATAACATAATTTTATATAATAAAGTCATACAACTATTCTTCAAAGATACACCATCGACTTTAATTAAATATGCACAAATACTATTTTAATAATGCGATATGATTAATAATGGTTTTTTTCATGCTTTCTGACATACTTCTGACTTCTTACATCATCTTACACCAGACCACTTACTCTCTCATAGACATCACACATAGAGTACTGGTCCTCTAATCTGGAGGAAATATTATCAGCATGTGACCTTTGATATTAATACACCCATATTATTAATTATTACCATAATACATACTTTCTCAGTTGGTAACAATACCTTACAATGAATAACATTATGTGAACTAAAATAAATGTCAAATCACCTGGATTTATTTTGCAGTCAGCTTATAGATAGATCATACACTTTATTTCCTCTTTCGAGATTTCCATACATATACACATATACAATGGTAAGCGTTAACAAATTAATTAACTTTCAATTGGAGAGAGAAAATAGTAATGACATAAGGTGAACGTATAAAGTAACTATATTACATAATTGTCTCTGATTTATATAGGAAATACTGGGAATAGAAAAGCTATTTATCATGCAGATATGCACTTTTCTGCCTAATAAAGGGGTGACCTATTAAATTTTGCTTTAATTAGGCACTGGCCAATAAAGCAAATCAATGCGGAATCCCTCGGCGTTTATTGTACGTAACGTTATCTGACGTCATGCACGTAATTTTGCCTGACGTCATAAAACAAACAAAAAACAACAACATGGCGACGTCCTCGATAAGCGTACCATTCTAAGAAATAGGTAATAATAGTAATTCATACAGAAAATATGGATAATTTACATGATAAATAGAATATTATGTCAGTGCCTTTTACTATCAAGTTTATTAGGCTCGGCACGAAAACGAAGAATGGCTAAAAAAAAAGAAAAGAAAAAAAAGACATTGACATAATATTCTCTATATCTACTCGTTTGCTCTACTGGGAAATGTCTCCCAATGGGAGATATTTCCCAGTACGGAACATTGCTCGGCCTTTTCCGTCAGTGGCGGAAATGCCCAATGACGTTCCGATTGTTTTACGGACGACTTCGTCAGATTCCGTCACTAGGAATAACGATTACGGAAATTAACGAAGAGTTCCGGTTCCACTTGTCGTAACGTCGTCTTGGATGATGTAACGTTGTCTTGGCGTTCTCGTGCAAACTGGTGTAAAAAGGCGTGAATCATTAGAAATATTAATAAAATATCATTTTAAATTATGTAATATATAGTTTATAACCAGTGTTTTTGAGATACTGAAAATATCTCAAAGTATTATAGAATTATATAGTACTATAATGTTATGTTTGATCGGTATACACACAGGTACGCGCGCACACACGTACATACGCACATGCATACATACACACGCACATACCTGCTCATACGCGCGTCCACATATACACACTACCTATATACAAGCATGTGATTCTTAATATTAACAAACACGTACATATACAGACACAAAGATAAACTGTATTTATTTTATGATATGCAATGAAATATCGTATTTTATCAGTGAAATAAAAGTGTTATTCCACACTGTGGACTATAGAGTTTTATTTCACAGTAGCTGCCGGGACTACTTCTGTTGTTCTACTGTAGTTGCCTATATTTTTTTGGTAAATTCATAAAATAAAAAGAAAAATTGTTGTTTTGTCGTGAATAACATAGTTTTCTCACTTCTCGATGAAATAAAATATGTTATTCACTCCAAAACAACAGATATCCTCTATATATATTACTATTTCTCGCCGAAACGAAATACAAGGAACTAGTTACATATATACAAGCAGAAAACATAAATTGACATTTATAATATGTTGTTGTCTGAGATAAGTCATACAGCGTGATGTTATATTCACGTAATTACTATTCTTGTTACGCTTAATAAGTAATAGCAAAATGAATTAGCTAATACCGAAGCATTGTGGTGTAGTGGTTATAGTGTCTGCCTTGCATTCGGGAGGTTGTGGGTTCGAGTCCCCTGACCGCGTCATACCAAAGACTTTAAAAATGGAGTAGTTACTTGTAACCCATGCCTGACAAGCAAATAATGGTTAGTACTACGACTGGTCAAAAACCGTCTGGTCAACCCGGTGTCAGAATAATGTGTCTGGGTGGGGTATCACGTACTACGGCGTGGTATTCCAGTGTGGCAGCACTATATCTGCTTCAAGTAGACTGTAGATAGATACATAGCACTACACACAATCACTCACGCAATAGTCCAGACATAATGCCGAGCCAACGGGGGATTCTTCCCGGGGGCTCATATGGTAGAGGGATTTTAAACCTTAGAAATCATCATCATCAATTAGCTAATGTATATTATAACATACATTCAAATTATGCACTTATTATATATGAACAGACTGTAGATCCCGTTGGAGCGGTAAAAAAAAAAGAAATAAAAAGAGACAAGAAGCCCAGCTGCAACATTGTGTATTTGAAACGGGAAATTATGCCAGACTGTGTACTTACATTTACAAGAGGATTATACCCGAACCCAGCTGGACAGCTCTATATGGGTCTTATGTGGGAATGATGTTATGAATATGTTCATGTTTTAATTTTGTATGTGTGGGTGTGTTGTGTATGTGTGTGTGTGTGGTGGGGTGGGGGGAGGGGGGAAGTGGGAGGGGTATAACCCTCTTGTAAATGTTAGTAAATTAAGTAAAATTTCCAAAGAAAATATCATAACAATTACTATCGTTTGTATTAACTATTGCTTGTTTAGTGCTATATCTTGCAGAACTGTCTATGTTTTTTGCATTCGTATATTTCTTCAGCCTGTCAATCTATTCCAGTGAATGCACGGACAATTGTAAACGTGACAATCTTATTGACTATTTTGTATTATTTCGACTTGCAAATGTGTTTTAAAAATGTTATTGACCTTTTTGTATTATTTTACTGTTGAGAACCTTAGGGAAGATTGGACCATGTCCAACTGAGTTTACTCGATAATAAATTCATTATTATTATTATTATTATTATTATTAAACAATACATGTATACATAACAATCAATTCAATATTCATACAATATGTTTTTATGTGGTAAATGAGTGCTGTTACCATTTTAGTTTAGAACACAATGTAGTACAACCTTCAATAGATTACATTTATTGATATCAGTTATATTCACCAACACAAATATTTTATTGCAAGATTATTTGCACTTTGTTAATTCTTAGTTCACCTTTCATTGAGTCAGCATTGATTCACATAAAACCATAAAACATTCTGGATCAGGAATTTATACTGTAGTAGCAGACACATGGTGATAATGGGGTGATAATGGGGTCAGTTAGGAGGTCGGAGAGTAATTTCTTTACAATTACTGTCAATCATCCAAGAGTTGCAATCTCGGCCTTTAAAACTGCTTGCATGGAATTAAACCAAAAACAAATAATTACGATTTCAATTTTCTTCTTTATTTTACCTTTTTGTTAAAATTATTATTGACACAATATCATAAAAAGTTAGTAAGATGAAAACAACAATTGCTTTAACTATTCTAAGAATTAACATTTATGATTGAATAAATGCAAATTAATAGCAAACTAACGGGACACCGTGACCTTTTAATCGATCAAGATTGTTGTGTATTCCTTTAATATGGTGTCCGGTTTTGGCCAGATACAATGTCGCATTGTCGTGGGCTGACAATGTGACACCCAACAATACGACATCACGACATTGCGATACGACAATGCAACACAGCGATACGACAACACGCCATTGCGATGGTATGTCTGATGGAAAACTTCATCTCATTTGCCTCTGACGATGCTATCCCAATGTAACACCAGTACCCTTTTATATTACATACATCTATAGTCCTGAAATAACCTAACACTAATTGTGTTAAAATAGTAATTGTGTTAAACCTGCATTTCGTTAGACATATTACATTTGAGGGTCCAGAATGGAAACTCCAAATAAAAATTACCTACGGATAAAACTACGCCAAATCGCCAGAATATTGTATGGCTATCAATGGCTATCAATTACTCATGGCAATTAATAAGCTATCGGCTAAGTGATTTACGAACGTTTAATGATACCGATTTGAATGCATATTCCTTCTGCCGGAATTTGGCGGGAATGCAATTTCCGCCACGCCATTAGTACGTAACCAATATTGAGACCTTCTAAATGCTTAAAAAAAGATCGAACTGTTGAGAATGTTTATTTTTTATTTATTTGTTTTATTTGTTTGTTGTTGCTGTGTTTATTCGTTTGATTTTTTAAGCCGTGCTGGTAACATTTTACGGCAAAATTATATGTATACTTGTTTTAGGGGTTGTGCATTTGTTTCATTAATAAATATATTTAAAAAACATTGACGACTAATGATAATGATATGAATCATATTTAACACATGCTTAATAATAGTATAATATGCGTAAATAATCATGGTTACCAAGTTTCTATGTATATATGTAAATCAACAAATGTCCGTCAAAGAATGTTTTACTATCCGAAAATAACTTGTTGGCGTTATTTTGAACGCAGTAATAAACTAAACAAGTTATTTCAACAAAACATCGTGGTAAAACAAATAGTGAATTCGTCACAGCCTGTTGTTCTTTTAAGAATACATTACTATGCGAAAATAACTGCCGGGCCGAATATGAAATCCTATTTAATAACAGATTACCGGCAAAATAACTTGTTTGCGTTATTTTGAAAGAACACTGTAATAACCTAAACACGTTATTTCAAAGATTTTGATATGAATCATATTTGACACATGTTTAATAATAGTATAATATGCGTAAATAACCATGGTTACCAAGTTTCTATGTATATATGTAAATCAACAAATGCCCGTCAAAGAATGTTTTACTATCGGAAAATAACTTGTTTGCGTTATTTTCTATCGCAGTAATAAACTAAACAATTTATTTCAACAAAACATCGTGGTAAGAAAAGTGTATTCGTCACAGCCTGTTGTTCTTTTAAGAATATATTACTATGCGAAAATAACTGCCGGGCCGACTGTGTGAAAACCTATTTAAAAACAGATTACGGGAAAATAACTTCTTTGCGTTATTTTGAAAAAACACTGTAATACCATAAACACGTTATTTCAAAGATTTTGATATAAATCATATTTAACACATGTTTAATAATAGTATAATATGCGTAAATAACCATGGTTGCCAAGTTTCTATGTATATATGTAATTCAACAAATGCCCGTCAAAGAATGTTTTACTATCCGAAAATAACTTGTTTGCGTTATTTTGAACGCAGTAATAAACTAAACAAGTTATTTCAACAAAACATCGTGGTAAAAAAAAAGTGAATTTGTCACAGATTGTTGTTCTTTTAAGAATATATTACTATGCGAAAATAACTGCCGGGCAGACTATGAAAACCTCTTTAATAACAGATTACCGGAAAATAACTTCTTTGCGTTATTTTTTAAAGAACACTGTAATAACCTAAACAAGTTATTTCAAAGACTTTGATATGAATCATATTTAACACATGTTTAATAATAGTATAATATGCGTAAATAACCATGGTTACCAAGTTTCTATGTATACATGTATATATGTAAATCAGCAAATGCCCGTCAAAGAATGTTTTACTATCCGAAAATAACTGGTTTGCGTTATTTTGAACGCAGTAATAAACTAAACAAGTTATTTCAACAAAACATCGTGGTAAAAAAAAAGTGAATTCGTCACAGCTTGTTGTTCTTTTAAGAATATATTACTATGCGAAAATAACTGCCGGGCAGACTATGAAAACCTCTTTAATAACAGATTACCGGAAAATAACTTGTTTTTGCGTTATTTTCAAAGAACACTGTAATAACCTAAACACGTTATTTCAAAGAGTTTGATATGAATCATATTTAACACATGTTTAATAATAGTATAATATGCGTAAATAACCATGGTTGCCAAGTTTCTATGTATATATGTAAATCAACAAATGCCCGTCAAAGAATGTTTTACTATCCGAAAATAACTTGTTTGCGTTATTTTGAACGCAGTAATAAACAAGTTATTTCAAAAAAACATCGTGGTAAAAAAAAGTGAATCACAGCCTGTTGTTCTTTCATGTCTTTTAAGAATATATTACTATGCGAAAATAACTGCCGGGCAGACTATGAAAACCTCTTTAATAACAGATTACCGGAAAATAACTTCTTTGCGTTATTTTTTAAAGAACACTGTAATAACCTAAACAAGTTATTTCAAAGACTTTGATATGAATCATATTTAACACATGTTTAATAATAGTATAATATGCGTAAATAACCATGGTTACCAAGTTTCTATGTATACATGTATATATGTAAATCAGCAAATGCCCGTCAAAGAATGTTTTACTATCCGAAAATAACTTGTTTGCGTTATTTTGAACGCAGTAATAAACTAAACAAGTTATTTCAACAAAACATCGTGGTAAAAAAAAAGTGAATTCGTCACAGATTGTTGTTCTTTTAAGAATATATTACTATGCGAAAATAACTGCCGGGCAAACTATGAAAACCTCTTTAATAACAGATTACCGGAAAATAACTTGTTTGCGTTATTTTCAAAGAACACTGTAATAACCTAAACACGTTATTTCAAAGAGTTTGATATGAATCATATTTAACACATGTTTAATAATAGTATAATATGCGTAAATAACCATGGTTGCCAAGTTTCTATGTATATATGTAAATCAACAAATGCCCGTCAAAGAATGTTTTACTATCCGAAAATAACTTGTTTGCGTTATTTTGAACGCAGTAATAAACTAAACAAGGTATTTCAACAAAACATCGTGGTAAAAAAAAAGTGAATTCGTCACAGCTTGTTGTTCTTTTAAGAATATATTACTATGCGAAAATAACTGCCGGGCAGACTATGAAAACCTCTTTAATAACAGATTACCGGAAAATAACTTGTTTGCGTTATTTTGAAAGAACACTGTAATAACCTAAACACGTTATTTCAAAGAGTTTGATATGAATCATATTTAACACATGTTTAATAATAGTATAATATGCGTAAATAACCATGGTTACCAAGTTTCTATGTATACATGTATATATGTAAATCAGCAAATGCCCGTCAAAGAATGTTTTACTATCCGAAAATAACTGGTTTGCGTTATTTTGAACGCAGTAATAAACTAAACAAGTTATTTCAACAAAACATCGTGGTAAAAACAAAGTAAATTCGTCACAGCTTGTTGTTCTTTTAACATGTTTAAGAATATATATTACTTGTTTGCGTTATTTTGAACGCAGTAATAAACAAGTTATTTCAAAAAAACATCGTGGTAAAAAAAAGTGAATCACAGCCTGTTGTTCTTTCATGTCTTTTAAGAATATATTACTATGCGAAAATAACTGCCGGGCAGACTATGAAAACCTCTTTAATAACAGATTACCGGAAAATAACTTGTTTGCGTTATTTTTAAAGAACACTGTAATAACCTAAACACGTTATTTCAAAGACTTTGATATGAGTCATATTTAACACATGTTTAATAATAGTATAATATGCGTAAATAACCATGGTTACCAAGTTTCTATGTATACATGTATATATGTAAATCAGCAAATGCCCGTCAAAGAATGTTTTACTATCCGAAAATAACTGGTTTGCGTTATTTTGAACGCAGTAATAAGCTAAACAAGTTATTTCAACAAAACATCGTGGTAAAAAAAAAGTGAATTCGTCACAGCTTGTTGTTCTTTTAAGAATATATTACTATGCGAAAATAACTGCCGGGCAGACTATGAAAACCTCTTTAATAACAGATTACCGGAAAATAACTTGTTTTTGCGTTATTTTCAAAGAACACTGTAATAACCTAAACACGTTATTTCAAAGAGTTTGATATGAATCATATTTAACACATGTTTAATAATAGTATAATATGCGTAAATAACCATGGTTGCCAAGTTTCTATGTATATATGTAAATCAACAAATGCCCGTCAAAGAATGTTTTACTATCCGAAAATAACTTGTTTGCGTTATTTTGAACGCAGTAATAAACAAGTTATTTCAAAAAAACATCGTGGTAAAAAAAAGTGAATCACAGCCTGTTGTTCTTTCATGTCTTTTAAGAATATATTACTATGCGAAAATAACTGCCGGGCAGACTATGAAAACCTCTTTAATAACAGATTACCGGAAAATAACTTCTTTGCGTTATTTTTTAAAGAACACTGTAATAACCTAAACAAGTTATTTCAAAGACTTTGATATGAATCATATTTAACACATGTTTAATAATAGTATAATATGCGTAAATAACCATGGTTACCAAGTTTCTATGTATACATGTATATATGTAAATCAGCAAATGCCCGTCAAAGAATGTTTTACTATCCGAAAATAACTTGTTTGCGTTATTTTGAACGCAGTAATAAACTAAACAAGTTATTTCAACAAAACATCGTGGTAAAAAAAAAGTGAATTCGTCACAGATTGTTGTTCTTTTAAGAATATATTACTATGCGAAAATAACTGCCGGGCAAACTATGAAAACCTCTTTAATAACAGATTACCGGAAAATAACTTGTTTGCGTTATTTTCAAAGAACACTGTAATAACCTAAACACGTTATTTCAAAGAGTTTGATATGAATCATATTTAACACATGTTTAATAATAGTATAATATGCGTAAATAACCATGGTTGCCAAGTTTCTATGTATATATGTAAATCAACAAATGCCCGTCAAAGAATGTTTTACTATCCGAAAATAACTTGTTTGCGTTATTTTGAACGCAGTAATAAACTAAACAAGGTATTTCAACAAAACATCGTGGTAAAAAAAAAGTGAATTCGTCACAGCTTGTTGTTCTTTTAAGAATATATTACTATGCGAAAATAACTGCCGGGCAGACTATGAAAACCTCTTTAATAACAGATTACCGGAAAATAACTTGTTTGCGTTATTTTGAAAGAACACTGTAATAACCTAAACACGTTATTTCAAAGAGTTTGATATGAATCATATTTAACACATGTTTAATAATAGTATAATATGCGTAAATAACCATGGTTACCAAGTTTCTATGTATACATGTATATATGTAAATCAGCAAATGCCCGTCAAAGAATGTTTTACTATCCGAAAATAACTGGTTTGCGTTATTTTGAACGCAGTAATAAACTAAACAAGTTATTTCAACAAAACATCGTGGTAAAAAAAAAGTAAATTCGTCACAGCTTGTTGTTCTTTTAACATGTTTAAGAATATATATTACTTGTTTGCGTTATTTTGAACGCAGTAATAAACAAGTTATTTCAAAAAAACATCGTGGTAAAAAAAAGTGAATCACAGCCTGTTGTTCTTTCATGTCTTTTAAGAATATATTACTATGCGAAAATAACTGCCGAGCAGACTATGAAAACCTCTTTAATAACAGATTACCGGAAAATAACTTGTTTGCGTTATTTTTAAAGAACACTGTAATAACCTAAACACGTTATTTCAAAGACTTTGATATGAGTCATATTTAACACATGTTTAATAATAGTATAATATGCGTAAATAACCATGGTTACCAAGTTTCTATGTATACATGTATATATGTAAATCAGCAAATGCCCGTCAAAGAATGTTTTACTATCCGAAAATAACTGGTTTGCGTTATTTTGAACGCAGTAATAAACTAAACAAGTTATTTCAACAAAACATCGTGGTAAAAAAAAAGTGAATTCGTCACAGCTTGTTGTTCTTTTAAGAATATATTACTATGCGAAAATAACTGCCGGGCAGACTATGAAAACCTCTTTAATAACAGATTACCGGAAAATAACTTGTTTGCGTTATTTTGAAAGAACACTGTAATAACCTAAACACGTTATTTCAAAGATTTTGATATGAATCATATTTAACACATGTTTAATAATAGTATAATATGCGTAAATAAACATGGTTACCAAGTTTCTATGTATACATGTATATACATGATATATGTAAATCAGCAAATGCCCGTCAAAGAATGTTTTACTATCCGAAAATAACTTGTTTGCGTTATTTTGAACACAGTAATAAACTAAACAAGTTATTTCAACAAAACATCGTGGTAAAAAAAAAGTGAATTGGTCACAGCTTGGTGTTCTTTTAAGAATATATTACTATGCGAAAATAACGGCCGGGCAGACTATGAAAACCTCTTTAATAACAGATTACCGGAAAATAACTTGTTTGCGTTATTTTGAAAGAACACTGTAATAACCTAAACACGTTATTTCAAGAGTTTGATATGAATCATATTTAACACATGTTTAATAATAGTATAATATGCGTAAATAACCATGGTTGCCAAGTTTCTATGTATATATGTAAATCAACAAATGCCCGTCAAAGAATGTTTTACTATCCGAAAATAACTTGTTTGCGTTATTTTGAACGCAGTAATAAACTAAACAAGTTATTTCAACAAAACATCGTGGTAAAAAAAAAAGTGAATTCGTCACAGCTTGTTGTTCTTTTAAGAATATATTACCATGATTACTATGCGAAAATAACTGCCGAGCCGACTATGAAAACCTCTTTAATAACAGATTACCGGAAAATAACTTGTTTGCGTTATTTTGAAAGAACACTGTAATAACCTAAACACGTTATTTCAAAGACTTTGATATGAATCATATTTAACACATGTTTAATAATAGTATAATATGCGTAAATAACCATGGTTACCAAGTCTCTATGTATACATGTATATATGTAAATCAGCAAATGCCCGTCAAAGAATGTTTTACTATCCGAAAATAACTTGTTTGCGTTATTTTGAACGCAGTAATAAACTAAACAAGTTATTTCAACAAAACATCGTGGTAAAAAAAAAGTGAATTCGTCACAGCTTGTTGTTCTTTTAAGAATATATATTACTTGTTTGCGTTATTTTGAACGCAGTAATAAACAAGTTATTTCAAAAAAACATCGTGGTAAAAAAAAGTGAATCACAGCCTGTTGTTCTTTCATGTCTTTTAAGAATATATTACTATGCGAAAATAACTGCCGGGCAGACTATAAAAACCTCTTTAATAACAGATTACCGGAAAATAACTTGTTTGCGATGTTTTGAAAGAACACTGTAATAACCTAAACACGTTATTTCAAAGATTTTGCTTTGAATCATATTTAACACAATAATAGTTTATTATTATTATTATTAAGAACACTGTAATAACATAAACACGTTTTTTAAACAACATTTAAATACTGACCGTCGTGGTCAGACAACAGGTAATGCAAATAAAATATATTGCGCATTCGTCATGTTCGTCACAGCTTCTTCGTTTAATAATCTATTACTGTCCGAACATAACCGCTTTGCATTATTTTGAAAGAATATACTGTATATCCGAAAATAACGTGTTTGTGTTATAAACGAATCTTATTCACTGCCCGGTTAGAAAAGAGGAAATGAAAACTTATGCATTCTTTCGCCGTTTCGTTTAAGAATATACTACTATTACCGATTACTATCATGACTATCGGAAAATAATTGTTTGCGTTATTTTGAAAGAACGCTGTAATAACCTAATAATAGATTACTGGAAAATAACGTGTTTGTGTTATTTCGAAAGAACACTGTACATGCTGTAATACCCTAAGTGTAAGTATAATCATGGTAATATAAGTATAAACTGATAAAAAGGATAACACTTACTTAATTACACTCATCAACTGTTTCATGCCTTATTCATGTTAGGTTTAGGAACAGTTTGCAAATCGGTATAGTGTCTTACACAGTAAAGTCAGAGACGATACACATGATAGATGTCGTCTCGAATAATCAGGATAATACCCACGATGTTATCATACTTACTTCTATTTGCGTTTCTTAAAAAAAAGTAAAATAGACAGATAGAGGACGTGTGTTTAATCTCATAATATTGTGATTTAAGATGCAAGTTATTTTAAAACTCATAATAAAACCACATTTTAGGTTTATACTAATTAACGTATATCATGTATATAAAATCAAAGAGTATTTGTGATGTCGTTTGCATTTAAGAATACTTTTGCCTTCTTGTTTGTCTGTTTGCGTGTTTGATTCAGTGTTTTGTGGTTGAATGTCCTCCTTGAATGCTACATTCCCTGTCCGATCTTTATATATTTCTTTACCAATACACTAATGTACACTATATATACTATACATAGCGAATGGCTCTCACTATTTATTTAAACTGTCTACGACCAACATGTATAATACGGCTATAAACTGTAGAAAACATAAATCACCAGGGTGAGAAAAAAGAAACGTGGCTAATGTACAAACTGTGTATGTCGTTACCACGAGACAATTAAATTTCATACCAACCCCCGTCACACATTTTAATTTGCATGCAAATTATTATTGAATTCAAATTAAGGGGAATAAGCGAGTAAGGAAATTTGATTAAGTCAAACGTTGTTAAAAGAGTTACACCCCTTTGAAAATGTATAGCAAATTTCAAATTATGATCAAAGGGAGACAACAGTTGTTTCTTTACGAAAATAACGCATTTAAGATATTACGAAAATAACGTGTATACGTGACACCCCTGACTGCTTAAATGAGGATATTTCCCGAGTTACTTCCTGTGGGTCTATGTGAGAAGCTACTTCACCAGGGCTACCGTTGCCATAAACTTCGAAACAACTTTGCAAAAGGTTATTATCGTAACCCTGAGCTGCTTTACAATAAAGTAATTTAAGAACTCTTCTGCGACAAGGACTACCTGATATCGTGATGTGATTTACACACTTTGTAAGATCCTTGGTCATAATCACTTTCATACAATCTGTAGTAAACTTGTTTAACATTTTATCATAATAAGTTATGACCCTATCATATTGCAACGCACTGCAGGTTTAGTGGTTGACCCATTTACAGTTCATCACTCTTTGATTGTGCGATGACCGATCGGCTTGTAGACCTACGATGACGTCTACCTAAATCCTGAAAGGACGGTAGCGTCTGATGCTTATTTTTAATATTGTCTTCTCGTAGCTTTAATGGTTTGTTCTGTTGTTGCTCTGGCTTCTGCCAAGTCATTGCGTACTTGCTTTGTAGCTTTGTAGCTTTCTAGGCTTATGTTTTATATATTCATATATAAATGATCATGTATGTGTTATATTTATATTGCCAGTTAATGCTGCATTGATTTTTAACTGGCGGAGATATTTTTATTTACACTGTTCCGTTTCACTTGGATGACAATAGGGTAAGAGTGAAAACTGTTGCACCCGAGAACCTGGTTTAAACCCGCAGCGGCCATTTTTGCCATTGACCTTTCGCTCGGAAGAATAGTTTCAACAGTTGACCTTGAGAGAATTAAACATAATTTGTATTGTATGACCGCTTGTTAGAACTCAGTTATTAATATCTTACCCAGTGACAAGTTAATACTGTGTTTTAAAGAACCTGAAGGGCTTAAACGGAGATGCACACTTAGGTCTTTGTGTAGTGTATATTTTATTACATTAACATCTAACTTAACTAATCAGCATTTCTATATATATATTTTTTTTGGCGGTGTGTGATGGACAACGCAAGTGAAACCCCAAGATTGCAGTTTATGGTGGTGGTGGGGCGGATGCCAGTTAGATGCAAATAATGGCTGAGCTGCGACCGAAGGGAATGCCAGATCGAGGGTTATCAATAAGAGCTAGAAATAAATTTTGCAAAAATCAGAGGATTTGCTTGGGTGTTTAAGTCTATCATGTTCTTCAAAACTACGGTTAAAAAATCAACATCCCCTTTAAAAAAAAACGAAGGGCTTAAACAGAGATGGACACTTTGTGTAGTATATATTTTATTACATTAACATCTGACTTAACTAATCAGCATTTATATGTATATATATATATATATATATATATAAGGGTGAGAAAATACATACATCTACAAAATACCTTTCAAAAAGCACTGGATCCCCGAGGGGATACGAAAATGTTGGAATAAATTAATAGATGGGGAAAACAACATTTATACAGTGCTACAGTTTATAAAAGCTCAAGCGCTTTCGGCTAACGCCTTCATCAGGAGTACACAAACACGAAAATAACAAATACGAAACAAAAAACACTAAAATACACGGCAGTTTAAATAAAACTCTTTAAAAAAACAGTGCTGCAGAAACTGTTTGCTTTGAATAGACACTCTGGAGCCAAATGTGATACTAATAAAAGAACATATCTGGTTGGATGAGGGTAGAACTGTACCCTGACATTTAGTTATGAAGAGATAGTAAAAATGTGAAAAAGATAACACAAGCCCTACCTCAAAACCTTAAACCTAAAATCGATACTGCAGGATAAAGTATAAAGCAACTCCAAAGCTAGTAAAAACAATGACTAAGGCTAAACAAATTAAATTAAATAAATGGAGATATTTTGATCAAGGGAAGTAACAAAAGTACTAATAATAGAACATTGCTGGTTGGATAAAAGTACAATTGTACGCTGACATTTATTATTAGTTATGAAGAGAGAGTATGTGAGTGAATAACCCTACCTCTATACATAAGACAAAGAATCGATACTGCAGGATATAGCAAAAAAACTCCAAAGTTAATTGAATAAGGCTAAAATAATATATAAATGGAGAAAATTGGATCAAGGGAAGTAATAAAAACCGGAGTATGTGTGTTTACATTTATATATTCTGTAAGATGTATCTAGTCCCCTTTGTTGATTCCTACTGGATGTTATGTGTTTAAGCGTCTTATCCAGTACGTTTCACGCAATTTACGTTCTGCGTCGGTCCAATTTGGATTGTGTTTGATGCATGTCAGAGACAAGTCGTTGAACGTGTGGCCTTTTGAACTGAAATGTTCGGCCGCTGGCGACCTAGCAAACCTACGTAATTTACAATCGGAGCGATGGAGGTTAAATAGGAGGTTCAACGCCTGCTTTGTTTCACCGACATATTGTTTTTTGCAAATCAAGCACGTCATTAAGTAGATGACATTTGCGACTCCAAAGTTGAAACCCGACTCCAATACTCAGACCACAGGACAGTCAGGCCCTTGCCATACATCGAGATGTCAGACTTGTAAATACTTGTCTCCCGCAAATTATTTCTTATCTTCACTCGGTGCCAAAAACACAATCAAAAGTGTCACAAACTGCAAATCCGCAAACGTCATCTGATTTGCAAAAAACAGTATGTCGGTGAAACAAAGCAGGCGTTGAACCTCCGATTTAACCTCCATCGCTCCGATTGTAAATTACGTAGGTTTGATAAAATCCGCCTCCCCCCCCCCCCCTCCCTCCCCCCACACACACACTCAACCCCCAAAAAAGCCCATTTGGAGCTCTGGGTAATAACACCGAATATTTGTTGTTGTTGTCTGGTTTTGCTGTTGTAAAAATAATTGAAAACATAATTCAAACTGGAACAAGATATTGTCTGTAAATGTTTTTGATAAATGTTCTTGATCCGGTGCTAAAGTCTTGAAGTGCCGAGATGATTCCCTCTAGTGATGAATGAATTGAAGCCCGATCAACTAATTCTTGCCGACAGATATAAACATGTAACTGCTGTACTGCACTAGTACCTAACAAAGGCCAGGAGAGGTAATGCCAAGAACACCTGCAAAACCTCGAGCACAAATAACGAAATTAACACTTATTTGTTGGTTTCACCTTCATGAGACACATATTTGGCTGCGATTGGCCAGTTCTAATATACCTGATGTAACAGTCAAATGACCATCTTCCCATGGTCTTGATAAGATGGTCTGGCACGTTTGCTTGAGCTGCCGTTGTAGCTGATCCTATTCGGATATAATGACCGGAATAGTGGTCCGTAGGCAGGCCTAACTGACTTACTAAAGCCTTAACATTCGCAAGATTTTCTCTTCTACTAAAGAGGCTTGCATGAGAACTGAATCCAACATTATACCCAAAAATACCATAGTTGTGCTGGGACCCATTGTCTTATCTGGGTGAATTGGTATATTTAAGATTTTAAATACACTGGTGAGTAACTCTATGGAGTTATCCTCGTCGGTGGTACTCGATACGATTGACAAGAAATCATCGAGTAAGAACAAAAGTTTCGGTATATGGTAGTTATTTGTAACAATCCAATGAATGGCTTCGGAGAACAGTGTAAATATTTTGGGGCTGCTCTGGACCCAAAACATAGTTTTGTGTAAACGTAATACTTCCCCTCCCATTGTATACCATGATACTTCCACATTGAATGGTAAATGGGGATTAGCTTAAAGGCGTCTACTATATCAGTTTTTCACAATATGGCATCGTGCCCATACTCTTTCATGGCTGAAATTGCATCGTCGACACGAACATAAGAAACCGAGAACTCAGATTTATCAATCAAACTGTTCATACTGGCATTGTCTTCATTGTTATGCGGAGCGCTAAAGTCAACTATCAGTCTAGATTTTTTAGAATATTTGCTTTCAGCAATCCTAAAAATGTCAAAGGGAGGTAATTTGTACGGTTCTATTAAGAATTTTTTCTCTAGGTACTTTTTTTATCAAATCAGACACAACTTGAGGCTGTCTGGAAACTGACAACAGGTTTTTACATTGAACATTTTGGTAGGCAATTCTTGCATGCCTGTGTCGAAGCCATCACGTAAACCATTAATTAAGGCATATACGAATTCTTGCTTGGTGAGATGGTTAAGTTCGATCTCTAATTGGTCAATATTAATAGGAGTAGAGGCGGACGAGGCACCTGTTTCCATATTGGGTAGTCAATAGTGTTTTGCTCTTGACATGGGAGATGTGATATTCTTCACCTTGGGGCATTCCTGAGCACAGAGCTGACATTTACATCGGTAACATACATGTGCTACGCGCAAGAAGTTGTTGTGATTCATGCTACAACCTGTCGAATTGAAATTGTTGCATATTTCTCTTCCATTGTGGTAGACTCTTGGTCGGCCATATCTATCCGTGGTGGATTGATTGTACTATACCGTAGAACTGGAAGTAACTGGCGCAATACTTTGGACGCTCTGTGCCGCGGGTGCAGGTTGAGAGTGAACTGGCGTTACAAATAGACAGAATCTAGTAGAAAGGCTCGAACTGCTGCATGAGTCGCAAGTTAAATTGCGCAGGCTCTACAGGTTGGTGTCGAATGATGACCAGTCCACCTGTATATTTTGCATTTCGTACTGCTCGGCTTTTCGAGAGAATGCTTTGTGGTACTCGTAGAAGTATGTGCCCCATGCTGCCGGTACATACCATCTACGAGGTCCATGTAGGCGTCCACCTCCTTTCTTCTGAAAGGCTCTGCCTCCAACAGAACGTTTCTGAACGTCGAAAATGCAGCAAGAAATTCATCAGTAGATAGTGGTCTATGAAGACGGGAATCCGATGACCTGACAACTACCTGCTCCCCATTTTGATCGATTATCCTGGTTCTACTTTACGGTTTCCATGCCTGGAATAAGTAATACCGCGAGGTTGACGTGTTTATGTCCTTGTATGTTATTCCGCATATTTTGTGGAACCACGTTTCATGGTGGCAATTCGTCGATAGGGCGCCTTATTGACAGCATGTCTGCATCTCTTTGGTGGCATGAAATGACCCTTGTATATTCGACTCAATGCCTACTGAAGTGTGCTTCCTTGCTAATTCTGCAAGCGTCGATTGCATCTCACGCATCTCTTTTCGAAGTCCCTCGACTTCCTGTTTATCCCGGAAGTGATTGTCCGACGAATCATGTGACCCGTCACGTGACTTACTGCTGTCACGAGATTGCCGTATACGGGCATCTTTGATGCTGGCTCTTGCGGGTGACAATTGTTTGAAAACAGACAATAAAGTTTTTGAGGAGCTGAAGATGAAAGATTCATACCCCTGGTTTGTAATTCCGATCTCAGTTATGTCGTAGTCCAGTTTTTTGGTACGGGGTGCTGATCAGGCGGAGATCAGCTCCATCCATGACTGTTTTCGCCAGAATGGCGATCTGCAGAGTTCGGAGAACGTCGATCTCTGGGCGTCGTTTTCACCGCACTGGCCGTTTTTCCCTTGCCTCCAGAAGTGTTCCTGGTGGCACTGCGACCTCTCCTGTCCAACATGTTACGACGATGAGTGATGGTATGTTTTAAATGGTGATTTTTTTAAAGTAAAATCCGAGATATTTAGCTGCAAATAATGGCTGAGATGCAATCCGAAAGAAATGCCAGATCGATGCTTATCAATAAGAGCTAAATATATATGTTGCAGAAATCAGAGGATCTGCATCGGTGTTTAAGTCTATCATGTTCTTCAAAACTACGGTTAATAAAATCAACCTCCCCTTTTTGTCTATCAAAAGATAATAATATAAATGTTTGACCGAAGTCGAAGTACCGAGGGAACTATACTCGGTTGAGGAAGAAAGTGTGCACTATTGATTTTGAAATATCTCCAATTCTAAAAGTCGTATCGATCCAAATTTTTGACACCGACATGTATACAACTGTCGCTATCGGGCAAGTGTAAAATGGTCCGGGTAATTTGAAGCAATTTCAATTGTATAGCGATTTTGAAATTTAGCAAATATTTGCACGTGCATCACATAGGAAAGCTACATACTGGATAAAACTGGTTCGCTCACTTTATTTTGCCTTTATGTAGGGAAAACCACAAACTATTTTAAATCCGTATGATAGTTATTGCCAAGACTTGTTGAAAACCAACAAATACAAGCATTATCGATGCTTGCACGTGGCGACAATGTTACTGAAGTCAGCAGGGCATTCAGTTGCCATAGGAACACAAATCTCCGTCTGCCTCATCGTTGTTTTGAACAAACTGGGCGCGTCGCAATTATAATTCAAAAACAACATCTACATTTACGAGCAATTTGAAACTTTTGGTTTTGACCCCTTCCCGTTTCTGGCTGTAAAAAGTCCATTTGAAATTAATCAGATTCCAAAAGAAATTTGCACAGTAAATCGGTCATTACTTACTCTAAATGTTGACACCAAATACGAAATATTGCACACTTTCTTTTGCAAACTTGTATATTTTGAAACGTTGACATGGAAAGATTGACAGGAAAGCCATACATTAACTTTGTACTTTAAACATGTCAAACAGCTAAAATGATGTGTTTACATTTGTAGGTCAGGTATAATATATCACATGCAAGTGTTGGAAATAGGTGTACCAACAAAAGTTGATTGGAAATCAGTGTTTTGTTTATAAGGATTATGTCAGCTAATGAGCGTATTACATAATATAATAAAAAATGGTATAGTTTCAAAAACGTATTTAAACGTATTGTCATTCTTTTTTAACAGATTCTGCTCAACAGAGAAACTGGGATTGTAGACTTTAGTAATAAAGATGCGACTGACTACGCAGTGGGGTTTGGCGACGTCAGAGGTGATTATTGGATGGGTAAGTCAAAGGAAAATAAACAGGGTGTTGATATAAACGTATATCCCCATACCCACCCAAACACGTTAACGAGCTATCGGAATATGTTTTATAGTAAAAGTAGACATAACAATCGAACAGGAAATGTAGCATTCAACGGCGACCGTAAACCACAAACACACAGAGAAACAAAACACATATTTAAAGATGAATACAAGGCAAGAAAAGACATCACAAACACAAAACGGTTGGAAATAGGGCTACTGCATTGGAACGGTCAGTGACAAACCTCACTCTTAGCCTATTGTCATCCCAGTAAACAGGAGAGCATAAATAAAGATATCCGCGCCGGGTTATAATCTCTAACAAACAAGGCAGCATAATTAAGCAATATAAGTAACAAAGTATGAAAGGAGAAATTTGGATATCGTCGAACACGATCAATATAAAAATATTGCAGTCTCGGTTTGATTGATAATGGTAGTGGAAAGTGCTTGCTACTGCCCTCTGGCCACGGGTTGAGTAGAACTCAATATTTAAAATGCCAATAGTACAGATATTTGAGCCATTCCGAAGATAAAAAGCACATAAATGATCCTGTATATATAAAATAAAACCAAAAGCCTAAAACGCTACAAAGTAAGTACTCAGTGACTTGGCAAAAGCCAGAGCAACAAGAGAACAAACCGTTCAGAGTACGACAAGACAAGATTAAAGACAAAAATCAAACCCTACCGTCCTATAGGTATTTAGGCAGACGTCATCATAGGGTCCACAATATGTCCAGTCATCGTACAGTCAAAGAGGAAAGCATAGTGGCGAACTGTAAATGGATCAATTACTAAACATGCAGTGCGTTGCAAAATGATAGGGTCGTAACCTCTTTTGATAAACTTTTTAACGTGTATAATATAGAGTGTATGAAATTGATCGTGACCAAGGATTTTACGAAGCTTGTAAGATAAAGGCAGGGTTTCTGGATTCCTATCGAAATAACGCTATATAATGTATTGATGAGCCATTAACAATTACACTACGTCATTTCTAGGTCTAGAAGATATGCACTCGATAACGTCAGACGGACGGCGTTACCAACTGCGTATCGAGATGACAGACGAGTATGGCGGTTTGTTCTATGAAGTGTATGATGATTTTAGCGTAGGACCAGGACGAACGTTTACGTTGCATGTCGGGAACTTCTTTGGCACTGCTGGTATGTAATGGTGAAGTGTTTACTTGATAGTAATGCGTTTCTCACTGTATTGGTTACTTTTGCCTCTAATTGGTATGTGTCATTTGAAATTCACATACCGCAAGTAAACACAGTACGCGATGCCAATATGGCGTAAACCAAGGTTAACGTAGTATCCATATACAAGGCAAACATGACACAGGTGACTCCACCACTAGACACAATGTGTTCGGTTTACACTGATTATGTTATATTATTATGACACAGGTGACGCCCTCACAAGACACAATGTGTTCGGTTTACAATGATTATGTTATATTATTATGACACAGGTGGCTCCCTCACAAGACACAGTCTTCGGTTTACAATGATTATGTTATATTATTATGACACAGGTGGCTCCTTTACTATTAGACCCAATGTGTTCGGTTTACAGTGATTATATTATATTAGTATGACACAGGTGATTCCCTTACAAGACACAATGTGTTCGGTTTACAATGATTATGTTATATTATTATGACACAGGTGGCTCCTTTACTAAGACCCAATGTGTTCGGTTTACACTGATTATGTTATATTATTATGACACAGGTGGCTCCCTCACAAGACACAATGTGTTCGGTTTACAATGATTATGTTATATTATTATGACACAGGTGACGCCCTCACTAGACACAATTTGTTCGGTTTACAATGATTATGTTATATTATTATGACACAGGTGGCTCCTTTACTATTAGACCCAATGTGTTCGGTTTACAGTGATTATGTTATATTATTATGACAAAGGTGACGCCCCCACTAAACATAATGAGTTTGGTTTACAATGATTTTGTTATATTATTATGACACATGTGACGGTCTGAGTAGACACAATGTATTCCGTTTACAATGATTGTGTTATATTATTATCACACATGTATTTACCTCACTAGACGCAATGTGTTCGGTTTACAATGATTATGTTGTATTATGACACAGGTGACTCCCTCTCTAGACACAATGGATTCGGCTTCACCACATCCGA
This sequence comes from Cyrtodaria siliqua, assembly GCA_037043455.1. Lineage (NCBI taxonomy): Eukaryota > Metazoa > Mollusca > Bivalvia > Adapedonta > Hiatellidae > Cyrtodaria > Cyrtodaria siliqua. The sequence goes on from JAWPHD010013156.1 coordinate 25,445, forward strand.
TACGGATCAAGACAGTAACCCAATAAACTGCGCCAATTACATGCAGGGTGGATGGTGGTTTCACAGCTGCTACGACTCGTGCCTCACGTGTCCGTTCGTCAAACCACCTGGCACGTATCAATGTCGCTCTATGTCCTGGAATTCACATGCGTACTGTATCGCTTTAAATACTGCCAGAATGTTGGTGCGTCCTATGTAAAATGATTAAAGAAAACAATATTATGTTCTATTGTTTTGTTGTTTATATCATTCTAGGCGATCCTTAATCAAATATGGTTTGCTTTATGCCAGTTTTTAACCAAAGGAGACATGTACTCAAACATTTGCAAAAAGAGTTTTGCTTTTATTATTTATCTAAGTATTAACTTTCATACCCCATCTAACCCCTTCTCCAAGAAGTGAAAACGGGGTTGGCTGAGGTATGAAATAAAATTTCTGCTTAAAACGTTTGCATATTTTAAAATTAAAACATAGAAATATGTAATTTTAAACAGGTTATCGCAGGTTTTCAGTAAAAAATTGTTTTTACACGTGTTTTATTATCGAAATATCCGTTATAATGGACTTCAGGCCGGACCACATAATAAGTAGGGCTTATTCCATGGTATGTTGTCCGCCGTACGTCCGTAGTCCGTTCGTCATATGTTCGTCATCGGTTTATATAAACGCTATAGCATCTACATTTTGCATCAGATCTTTATCAAATTTGGCCACTGTCTCAATATCTATAACAGCTCGAATGAGTTCTAAAGCCACACATATCGTATAATAAACATAAGAGTTATGGCAGTTAATGTAATGAACACTACTAAAAGTTGCTTTGTCAACACGTTAGCACCTTCATGTTTTTGTAACTGATAATTACCAAACTTGGCCAGAGTTGTAATATCAATGAAAGCTCAGACACATCTGAAAAACATATAATTATATCAGATAATAAACATCAGCTATGGTCCTTAATTTAATGAAACTTTCTATATTTTGCCTTGTCAACACTCTAGTACCTTTCTTTTGCATATCTTTACCAAGCTTAAAGGAATATAAAAAGATCGGACAGGGAAAGTAGCATTCAAGGAGGACAGTCAACCACAAAACACAGAAACAAACACGAAAATAGACAAACAAGAAGGCAAAAGTAACAACAAATGTAAACGACATCACAAACACAAAAGGGTTGACAATAGGGCTACCGCCTTGGAACGGTCAGTGGCAAAGTAGGCCACTGGGGGTTTAAACCGGTTCTAGGGTGCACCAAACGTCACATTTACCCTACTGTCATCCCATTAAAACAGGACAGTGTAAATAAAGAAATCCCCGCCATGATCTAATCTCTAACCAAGAAGGCAGCATCAATAGGTAATATAAGTAAAATACAAATATGCTCGTGTAAATATAATACAAAAAAAAATAGCCTAGAAAGCCACAATGACCTTGTCTCTAACGCTTTCACTTTTCGTATCTTTCCCAGAATGTTAATATTAACGAAAGCTCGGATGAGAGTTTGAAAACAACCGATATTGAATAGTGATCCTTGATTTAAAGAAACATGCTATAGTTTGCGTTGTCAACACTATGTCGCCTTCATTTTGCGTCTGATCTTAACGAAACTAGCCAGAATTGTAATATTAATAAAAGCTCAAACAGAAGAAGTAGATATAAATATCGAACATGAAAATAGCATTCAAGGACGACAGAAACCACGTATATTAAATAATAAACATCAGAGGTAAATGTATGTCCTTTGGTTTAATGAAAAAATGCTATGTTTAGCATTGTCAGCACTCTAGCACATTCATTTTGCACCTGATCTCTCTCAAGCTTCGTCAGAATCTTTATGTCGATGAAAGGTCAGACGAGCTCATAAAATATCAAAATCAGAGGGTAAACATCAGAGTTATGGCACCTGAGTTTAATAAAAAAAAATGCTATAGTTTGTTTTGTGAAACGCTAGCACATTCCTTTTGCATCCGATATTTACCAAACTTGGCCAAGCCAGAACCTTAATATCAATCATGTCAATATAATCTTGGAAATATTTGAAAATACCAGTATCGGATAATAAACATCAGGAATTAAAGCCCTTGCTTTGAAGAAACAAGCTATAGTTTGCCTTGTCAACACTCTGAAGTCTTCAAGTCGGATCTGATCGTTACCAAGTTTCAGAATGTTACAGCTAGGGACCAACATGGTCGGATGTAGACATAGTGGACAAAGGTACCAGACTGTCTGTGATAGAAGTGTTTAGTCTAGTAATTAAAAATCAAAAAATATACCTAAAGTTACAGATCATTATGTTACTATTTGTAGCACATTTCATTTCAAAATGCTTAAATATAGCAATATTGTATTAAGTATGGCTTAACCCAAATACCATATTTTATTTTTGGCACATTTCAAAATGGCCACCATCCAAATTAATGTAACACTACATTCTTAATTATGGCTTAATTAACGAGCAGAATATAGATGGCTTTGAAGTAGAATAACGCTTGCGGATGTAAGCAAAGAAATCGACCCTCATAAAATAATGACCTCCCGTTCATTTTGCTATGTAGTAAAATGACCCCCTTCTGTAAAATGTTGACGCCTGAAGGGAGTCAATTTTTTACAGTGGAATAGTAGAAGAATGACCCCTAGATATACCGAGTATCTTATTTTGTTTCTATTGTTATATGTGCAGATCAGCCATTTGTGCATATTTTGCCAAAATTGAAACAGCCATTGGTGCTATTTTTGTATGCAGTATTTGTGAGTATGAGTACCGATTTCGTTTTTTATTTTTATTTTGCCACATAGCACGCCTATTATCAGATGAATATACACTTGTCCAAAAAATGTATCTATTACATTCTTACCTTTAAATCATAAGAATTAAATGACAAACTTAAAATTGTGATCTGAAAATAAACCTTTCCGATAGTCTGTACCAAGTGATTTCCAGACGTCGATTCTAAGTATCTCCCAAATCGGTGCTCATAAATGCCTGGCATACGACATTCACAGTCACTTAAAGGGACTATGCTTTTCTTGGTAACGAATAGATATACATAGACATGGATGATATTTATGTTATTCAAATATATCCAAAATATATGTTTATTGGAATATGAATCTTAGTTTCAATTGTATCCCATAATAAAATATTTAAATGTGTGCTTATTTTGTAAAAAATGGCCCATTGTTTGCGTTTTTCCAAAACAAATAGTCATGTTTTCGTAAGATAAGACATTGCAACAACATATTCTACATAAATAGCTATATGTTCATGACATGTATTATTATTTATAAAATTATTCTTGTTTACTCATACATGTACTCTACCGCGAAGAGTACAGCCCATTTAATTGGAGGGTAGCATCAGAAACAAAGTTCAAGGCGGAATCCGTTGATATGTAATACCGTTACTTTTAAGTTTGTTGGAAAATGAAGACAGTATTTAGGATTATTGCGACGCATGAGGCTATAGGCAAATAAGTATTAGCGTCACTTATCCAGCGATTATCGTATTAACTTAATATATAATCGCTGAATAAGTGACGCTTAAAAGTTAGAAATATCGGCCATATGTGCAGGTACATATGTGCATGTATGTATACATGTATACATACCGTTATCTACGTAAGCACGGCAGGGCATGTGTATTCGAGGTACTATTTATTATTAAGTGCGCACGAAATAATTTGCCACCTGTGGTAGTGATACCGCACCTCAATGAGTATCGATACGTTCTCCACATCTAGAATCTATAAAACCTCCCAGTTGAGTAGTGAAAGCCATCTCTTAAGTATCGAATTGATAACCCCTCCCCTTTGAGTACTGATACTCCTCCCCATTTAGTATTGATAACCCTTCCACACTGAGTATCTATAAATACCTTCCCACTGAGTATTGAAGGAGTATCAATATTCAATGGAGAGATTTTATAGGTACTCAATGTGGAGGGGATATTAATACTTAATGGGGTGGGTATCAATACTCAATGTGGTGGGGGTATCAATACTCAATGGAGAGGGTTATCAAAACGCAATAGCGTGATATATAGGGACGGGTATCCATGCTCAATGGGAAGGGGTTATCAAAACTCAATGGGTAGGGAGTATCGATACCTATCGATACTGAATGTGGAGTTAATATTAATACACAATGGGGAGGGTGTATCAAAACTCAGTCGGGAAGGGTATCAATGCTGAATCGGGAGTTGCTATCAATACTCACTGAGGAGAGTATGTCGATACTCAATCGGGAGGGTGTATAAACTCAGTCGAGAGTGAGTATCAATACTTATTCGAGAGTGGGTATCAATACTCAGTGAGGAGGGGGTATTAAAGTTCTCCAGCCCTGTTTTATTTCATAACACGTTTATGTTTATTGAAATCGAAATCAATACACAACAATATATTTTTACAATTCACACATTGCAATATCTTTGAAAAGCGAGAATTTCTATTCATGGCGTAGAAAACATTGAACAGGTAAATCAATCCACAGGTAACTGTATTTATCAATTATCTGGCAATAGTTGTGTAGCTAAAAAAATTAAGATTTACCTCATTTCCCCGTGCAGTCACGCAGCAGTAAAGGTGGTATCTACGTCAGGCAAATAATACTTATTTTTACATACAACGGTTTGAAATATATGTTTCTCTCTGGGACTGTCAAGAAATGTTCATATGATGTTTAAGAGTTAAATTTGTTAATTGATAATACTAAAAAAGGGTGGTCATGCATCTTTAAAGGGACAAAAGGCAATCTTGAGTTTAATTCAAGCATTAAAATAATCAGCTGAATTTATTAATCTTGCCTCATTTTGACTGTCAAACTTCTTGCTTACCATTAAATAAAATTTGAGTTTCAGTTTTCTTCTACAAAATTGTTCAATATATTAGTGATGCAATATTATAAAAAGTTAGTAACATGTAAAAACAATTTGCTTTGATCTATTGTGATAATTAATATTAATGATTGAAAGTATGCAAGTTATAATGAAAACTAACAGGACGCCATGATTTTTAAACTATTCAAGATTTCCATGTGTCCCTTAAATACTCAATCGGGAGTGGATATCAATACTAAATGTGAAGGGAGTATTAATGCTCAATAGAGTGGGGGTACCAGTATCAATACTTAATGGGCAGGAGGTATCAATACTCAATGAGGAGGTGGTATAAATACTCAATTGGGAGAGGTATCAATACCACAGATGGCGTTCAGGTCACCAAATGGCTAATTACGTGGGCATGATTCACTGTTTTGTGCGCACGATTTATTTTTCGTGCGTATGAATTATTGTCCCGTGCGTAGGAATTATTATTACGTTGCTACGATTTAACGATCTCAACAGAAATAATTTAAAGGAAAATCAGGAAAATCGTTTTACCAGTTAAATTGTTTCAAATCTCGGACATTTATTATTACAGAACTAGTCCTCTTATCCACTTCATCAACAAACGAAATAGTCATGATTTCCTAAAGACTTCATAAACATAAAGAAGATACGTTGTCCTATCCATTTTAATTTGACATGTGTATCTTTTCATGTAGATATGGTTTTATTATACCAATGCATGTGAGAATACTCTAGGCGAACATTGTGTTCTGTTTCTTCCAAAAGAAATATACATTCTTTTTATTCATTTATTAGGTTGCAAGTGGTCCTTAATGGCACAATTACGCCAACTATTAGTAGAGTATCAAGTGGAAAACATTCTAGTTACTTGCAGAATGTTGGTTAGTACTGGTGCTAAGGTTAAGATAACTGACCAAAAATGACTGAAAAATGATGATACATGGCGTTAAAACAAAAACACATCAAGCAATTCGGTGAAATGATATACCCCGACGAAGTGTTGTCTTCTGTGTAGAAGCAAATACGACGAACAAAACAAAAAGCTGAGGTGTTGGGTTCTGCAAGTCGTCTTAATGAGTTGAGTATATGAGCCGATTTATTTCAAAATCCCTATGAAGTGGACACGAAATTTGTAACGGACGAACGAAAGGACGCACAACGCCAAAACTATAACCCTCTTAGTTGGGGATAATAACATTAATAAAATAATAAAAAGTAAATAAAGATTTTTTTCGGGGTAGAGGCAGGTGGCATGGGGTCTCCATGCAAAGGTTGAGTATTTGTGTATTTGTGTATTTGTGTCAATTCATTAAAAAATCCCTTCAAACATCAGCGTAATGGAGAGAGAAATAAAACAGAACATACAGACCCGGGTGTTGGGTTCTGCACATCGTCTCGATGAGATGGGTATTTGTGCCAATTTATTTCAAAATCCCTACTTGCATGGAAAGGTTAAGGTGCGGACACGAAATGAACATGAGTTTATGCATGTAAGAAGTATATGATATTTATGATGACCTTTATGACCTTGACCTTGGTGATAAAAATCCGGGCGTTTGGTTTTGCACTTCGTATGGATGAGATGAGTATATGTGCCTATTTATTTCAAAATCCGTCCATATATGTGAGAGTAATATAGCGGACTCGAACATTGTAACGGACAAACGAATGAACGGACGGACGAACGAACGTACGGACAACGCCAAAACTATATTCCTCCGAATTCGTCGTCGGATAAAACAAATGTTAAACTTATCTATAACTATTTTTGGTGTGTAACGAAATCTCAGGGTTAGACATGTCGGTACCGGAGTCATTCATTTTTTTCTATGTTCAATACGAATTCTCAGTTTAGCGTGAATGGTCAAGATAATGCAAAACGAATGACTCCGGTACCGACATGTCTACATGCCTAAGCCTGGAATACAGCAAACGGTGAAAAGTTCCTTCCCTGAACCATTCATATATAAACGGAATGATACCTGAAGTTGTTTTTGTTTTGTTTTTTTATGTTGTTTTTTTAAGTACATGTTGTGTTTGCAACGTACTTCACTTTTAAAGATTGACTCATTTACAGTTCGCCATTATGCTTTCCTCTTTGATTGTGCGATGTCCGGACAGAGTGTGGACCCTATTATGACGTCTATATGATTCCTTATAGGACGGTAGCGTTTGATGTTTGTCTTTAATCTTGTCTAGTCGTACCATTAACGGTTTGTTCTCTTGTTGCTCTGGCTTCTGCCAAATCATTGAGTATTTACTTTGTGTCTTTCTAGGCTTTTTTCTATTATATATACATGACCATTTATTGTTTTTACTTGTATTACCTATTAATGCTGCCTTCAGACAAGTCATCGAGTAAATATGAGATTAACTTCTTCGGTTAAACTTTAGTTTTGATTTATTTTATACATGAACATTTCTTTGCGTTTTCTTATTACACCTATCTACGCTTTCTCAAATGTAAGTGGTTAGATGGACGGAGATTATATGTATTTACAATGTCCTGTTGTTTAAGTATGATGACAGGGTAAGAGTGCGGTTTGGTACACCTTTGACAGGTTTAAACTGTGAATGCTACTCTTCCTGTTGGACTTAAAACATTTTCAGAGTTGGAGATTTAACTTGACGGGGATATCTTTATTTACACTATTCCGTTAATTGGGATGAAAATAGGGTAAGAGTGAGGTTTGGTGCACCCTAGAACCTGGCTTAAACCCCCTGCGTCCTTTTTTGCCACTGACCGTTCCAAGGCGGTAGCCCTATTATCAACCCTTTTGTGTTTGTGATTTCTGGTCTTGCTTTTAATTCATCTTTAAAGTTGTTCTTTGTCTCTGTGTGTGTTTTTGGTTGAATGTCGTCTTTGAAGGCTACTTTTCTATTTATATATCTACTTCTAAAGATCGGAAGTATAGGTTGTCTTCCATTATTGATTTTAATTCATGTCGTACGCAGATCGCCCAATCATTTGAGGAATTTAATATAAAATGGTGTCGTAGAGATCAAGCGGGACCGAATCCCTTTATACTAAGAAGAAGTCAATTCTTGAAATTATTGATAACCGTAATAACATTTATAATGTTATTCCCGTTTCACTGGGATGACAGTAGGGTAAGTGTAAGGTTTGGTGCACCCTAGAACCTGGTTTAAACACCCACCGGCCTTTTTTGCCACTGACCGTTTCAAGGCGGTAGCCCTATTGTCTACCCTTTTTTGTGTTTGTGACGTAATATGCCTTATTCTTTGTTAACATTGCCATTCATGTTTGTCATTTTGCGTGTTTTGGGGTTTACTGTGTTCTGTGAAAGCTGCATTTCCTGTTCGACATTTTACTATTTTTCTCGAACCATTTTTGGTGTGTTCTCTTGTTGTTCTGGCCTCTGAGTGCTTACTCTTTTAGTGTGCTTACTTAGTGGATTCAAGCTAACCAGTAGGCCTTATTGCCTACTGACCGTTCCAAGTCGGTAAACCTGTCTTCACCACCCTTTCTGTTGTTTTTTGTCTCCTTCATTGTATTTTCAAGTCCTTGTTTGCAGTACAGTGCGGACCTACGATTCCATTGTTGCGTTCGGACGCTGTGGTGATATGTTTTTTAGACATACGTGATCATTTATGTATTATGCTTATATTGCTTATTAATGCTGCATTCTTTGCTAGAAAACATAACCTGACGGGATGTCTTTATTTACACTGGCACGTTTATTGTGATGACATTAGGGTAAGAGGGATGCGTGTTGCACCCTGCAACCCATCACACACAGCGGCCTTTCCTGCCACTGACCGTTTGGTAGCCCTATTGTAAACCTTTCATGTTCGTAATGTCATATCCTGCCTTGTATTCATCTTTGTATCGTTTGTTCCTGTGCATATTTGTAGGTAACTGTGCTCCTTGAATGCAGCGGTCTTCAAGCTACTCATACTCCTATAAATACTGGCGATACCTGTCTTTTTACACAAAAGTATATACGCACGTATTGTACAGAAGAACAGTGATAGTGGGCTTCACGTTAAGAATATCTATGTATTTTACGAAACTTAGATGCTGAATGTACAGAACAGTAGCGGACTTCAAGCTACCCGCACTCATACAGATTCGGACCTAACATGTCATGTGGCACGAAGGTATGTATCTACATATTATACAGAACAACAGAGAGGCAGTGGACTTCAAGTTGCCAACAGCCAGACAGATACAGGCAATACCTGTCATGTTAGCACGTAATAACACCCACGTATTGTACGGAACATAGATGTAGACAATTTGCAGTTAACCACATACACACGTATTGTACATAACATATAGGCAGCGGATTTCAAGCTACCCACAATCATACAGATACAGGTCATAGCTGTCATGTTACACGTAAGCATTAATCCCCATATTTTACTGAATGTAGATGCAGAATACTTCAAGCTGACCCCACCCAAACAGATACAGTCCATACCTGCTATGTTACACTTAACTACATACATACATTGTACAGAACAAAAGTAAGCGGGCTTCTACCTACCTACACTCCAACGGATTCTAATCATACCTGACGTGTTACACTTAAGTATATACCCACGTATTATAAAGAAAACATTTGTAGATGCAGAAGGATTAAAGGTGTCCACACTCATACAGATACAGTCATGTCTGTCATGTAACATATAGGACCAAAACCACATTATGGACAAAACATTGAGACAGTAGGCTTCAAGTTACCCACACTTACACTGATATAGGTCATACCTGCTTGTCCTGTCAGATTACACGTAAGTCCACTTCCACGTATTGTATGGAATATAGAGTCAGAAGGCTTCAATTAGCTTAGCTCGTACAGATATAGGCCATACATGTCAAGTTACATAAAATAATACGCTCATATATTGTAAATAGCCTAGCTTTAGAAGTCTTGAAATAACCCATACACATGCAGATACAGGTCATAACTATTATATAATATATAATTATAATGATTATAGTCACTATTTGTGCAAGTGATTGATTGCACGTGATAAATTGTAAGAAGTAACTTATTTATTATAGTGACATGCGTAAACAAATATATAGTTAAATACTATTTATAATCAAATGACTAATACACCCGGTCATACGGGCCGACAAGGTACCTATGAAATCAACAAAACGTGATAATATTATCAAATGTAAATGTATATGTCACGGTTGTAAAGGTATATGTCATGTTTGTAAACTTATATACGTATTAATCATGATGATAACAAGCATATTGACCATTTTACTCAGAAACGTTTTTTGGTGAACAATACAAGCACATTGGTAATACGGTAATGTGTTTTCATTTACTGAGACTGCGTGTCTTGTAGTTTGACTGTCAGTGAAGTGTTTTCATTTACTTGGTTAAAACTTGTCTTCACTCAACAATGTGTATCTATTTCATTGTTTATTTACAGTCTGTGGTAGACAAACTAAGTTAAAGTAATCAGCAATTGAATTGCAACTATTAAATAACTATTAAAAATCCGTGGTGGATTAATCATGCAAATAGGCATGTATATTTGTAATAATATTCACATTATATAAACACTCGTACACAACACTATATTTTACTTCATTGTTTTTGTTTTCACATTATTTAAATAATTATGTATCTCACTGAGTTTACAGAACTCCGGGTATGACAACATGATCCTCATATTATCATATTTGTATCAATTTGCATGAACGTTTCCTTATTTCAGATATCAATTTAAATATTGCTTTATCTATGTATTGCAATTATAAGATGCTGACTAGTAAGCCATGTTAGTTTAGTATCCATGGAATTAGTATTGGCCCTACTCTATAGGTAGACAAGTCTACGTACTCGTTTCTGTCGACTAAGTCGATGTCATGACCGCTAAAGCCAGGAATCTGGACCCATCTATCCATGAGAGATGGCCGTTTGGTACAAAATATGTCAATAGTATTTTCCAGTCTGTTAGGTAAGTCATCCACACGACAGCCCATGTCGTTGATTGTATCTATGGATGTATGGTTAATAGGAACTGAATAGTTATACCCTTGGATAGAGTAGGTGGCCCAGTTCACATCTGAAAATTTCCCGTTTCATACTCTTTTTGCATCGCCGCTAATCTATATAATGGGGTCCTTAAACCTGATTTGGTGTTCCTTCGCAGCTCTACAGAGTTCCTGACTGTAGTCATGGTAGTTGTCCGTAGAACGGTAGAAACTGCCAACAATGATGGATTTCTACAATTCTTTACATGGAAACGATCCAGGACGGAGCCAATTGTGATGTTTGTGTTGACCGCTATTGCTATTAGTCATTGCCTGGCGATGATCGCTACCTCTCCATGAGAGCTGTTTGGACCGTCTTTCCGAGCCACACATTTGTGGTTTTCTGGTAATACTTCTCCTTGTGCTAGTGTGGGTTGAACCAAGTTTCGCTTCCCATGATGATATCTGGATAACAATCCTCTAACATAGCCCAGAACGCTTCTCTTTTTGGCCAAATGCTTTGAAAATTATGGATAAGGATGCGTACTTCCTTCTTGGAGATTTCAGCATATTTACGAGATGTAGGTGACGAGATAAATCTTGGCGATCCCAAGGCACAGATAGAGTCGACTGTACTGAAGGAGGAAGTGTGGCTTTCCTTTTTTGATATTTTCATACCTTTTATATCACAGTAGCGTTGTTTGCGCAGTGTGGCGGCGGTAAAACGTCTCCCCGTGCTTGCAATCAGAACTGTTATTCATTCCGATCTTTGGAGATCGCTGATCCCGATATTTATAGATATCTAATGGTTCATTCTCATATACTTGTGTTGATTTATTTCAAATTCGAATAGATGGTTCCACTACTCCATCCTTTAAAGGTTCGGAGTATTGTTTAATCACCCTTATGATATGTTGCCTACATTTTAATTTAGTCTGTGATACGCAGGCTTCATAACCTCTGTTCCCAACTAAATTCAGTGTTGTTTATTTCGCCCATTGTTTTCTCGGTTTGGGCAAAAGGTTTTGTTAGAAACTGGGACCATACGCCGCTGGCCATGGAATGGTGTGACAATACCTCATTGAATGTTTCGTGTTCACCGTCATATGCATGCCATCTTCGGGATGGCTCAAATTTATGTATTACTGACTTTTTAAATAATGAGTTCTGCTGAACCTGGGGCTAGGGGGCGTGAACGGTAGCAAGCACTTTTCACTACCGTTCATTCTCACGTAATAAAAAAATGAGATATAGGGTCCTATAGAAACCACAGCGTCCGAACGCAATGGCATCGTAGGTCCGCACTGTACTGCAAACCGAGACTGCAGTATTTTTTTTTGTATTTATCGTGTTCGACGATTTCAAAAGTGTTCTTTACATACATTAATGGAAACATGTATAGTAATGCAGTAATGCATTTTATCGGAGCCCGTAATAAATGAAAATGATGTTTGTTTTGGGTGCTGCAATTAAAAGTGACAAAATGAAGTAGGCTGTGGATCCTATGATGACGTCTACCTAAAGCCCAAAAGGACGGTGACGTTTGATGTTTGTCTGCAGTCTTGTCTTGTCGTGCCCTCAATGGTTTATTCTCTTGTTGCTCTGACTTATGCCAAGTCATTGAGTACCTTCTTTGTGGCTTTCTATGCTATTGTTTTTTTTTGTATTTATATATACACGAGCTTTGTGTTTTACTTATATCGCCTATTAATGCTGCCTTGTTGGTTATATAAGAGTTCATGACGCGTATTTCTTTATTTACACTGTCCCGTTTTATTGGGTTGACTGTAGGGTAAGGGTGAGGTTTGGTGCACTCTAGAACCTGGTTAAAAAAACAGCGGCATTTTGTGTTACTGACCGTTCCAAGGTGGTAGCCCTATTGTCAACCCTTTTGTGTTTGTGATGTCTTATTTGGCCTTTTATTCATCTTTAATTTGTTCTTTGTTTCTATGTGTGTTTATGGTTGACTGTCGTCCTTCAATGCTGCTTTTTTCTGTTCGATTTTTATATCTATATTTATGCTTGATGCAAGAGTAGGAGATGCTTGTGTTGCCAGGAACAACGCAGTGGAATTACCAGATGAATAACATCTTATGCAACGTTCAATTCTAAACTTAGACAAAGACGACTTCCGGTTTGTGACGTCAGGTGTCTTAAAGGTGCAAGAAAAGTGAATATTGTAACTTGGTTGGTGCACAGTGCAGATTGATATTGTCAAATAACATCTATTCAAACAAATACTCCAAAAACTGGGGCTTGTTAAGTCAAATCAATGACAAGAGAGATGTTTTTAATTTTGATATTGTTAATTATCCCCACAAAGATGGGGATGTTTCCCAAGTTACTCCTATGTGGTTTATATTTCTGAACTTTTCGTTTTTCTAGAGCTTGTAGTCGTGTCGAGGACTTTAATATTCGTAATATGTGTATAACTAAAAAAATAATCCAGCAGGGCTACCGTTACCATTAACTTCAGAAAACCTTTGCAAAATGTTATTGTAGCATGGTCGGTGACATTTCCTTTGATGAATGCAGAGCGTTAAATCGTTTAATTTAGGGTAACTAAAGGGGCATGGCTTTATCGTGCTACAACTGCCGGATATTGGAATTTAGAGTACGGTCACTATGACGTCACAGTGTTATTAAGTATACCATGCTACAAAAAAGATAGAGTCTGTCTCAGCTCGTTGGTTATTTAAACACCTCAATGGGCTACGCCCATTTCGGTGTTTAAATAAGCCAACTCGCTGAAACCAGACTCTATCTTTTAATTATCGTAACCCTGATCTACTTTTAAAATATAAAAGCATTTACGAACTCTTCTGCGGCTAGGACTATCACAACCTGACTTCTATGATAATGTGATTTACAAACGCCGTAAGATCCTTGGTCATAATCACTTTCATACACTATTATAACTTGTTAATAGGTTTATCAAAAGAGGTTATGGCCCTATCATACTCCAACGTACTGCATGTTTAATGGTTAAGCCATTTACAGTTCGCCACTATGCTTTCCTCTTTGACTGTGCGTTGAATGGAAAGATTGTGGACCCTATGTCTATCTAAATCCTCAAAGGACGTTAACGTCTGATTATTTTCTTAAATCGTGTCTTGTCGTACCCTTAATGGTTTGTTCTCTTGTTGTTCTGGCTTCTGCCAAGTCATTGAGTACTTGATTTGTGGCTGTATAAATTTTTATATCATATATACATGATGGTTTATGTGTTATACTTAGATTCCCTATTAATGCTGCATTTGTTTGTTAGAGAATATAACCTGGCGGGGATATCTTTGTTTACATTGTCCCGATTTATTGGGATGACAACAGGGTAAGAATAAAGTTTGGTGTACCCTAGAACCTGTTTTAAATCCCCGGCGACCCCTTTTGCCACTGAGCGTTCCAATGCGGTAGCCCTAATCTCAACCATTTTATGTTTGTGAAGCCGTGTCTTGTCTTTTAGTCATCTTTATAACTTGTGTTTGTTTCTATGCGTGCTTTTGTTTGAGTGTGGTCTTTGAATGCTACATTTTCTGTTCGACATTTATATCTACTTTTACTTTAACCGCCAGGGATCTGTACAGGGATTCGATTTAGTATTGTTAGCCATTTGCTAAATAACGCGGATGCGAAGGTTATCTACTTGCTACTTGCCATTAGAAGGAGTGCTATAATGTAATTAATGACATTTCCACACCCAGCTAGATATGGAAATGTAATAATGTATAATTATTCTAACTTACATCCACCTATTTAACTAAGTTAGATAAATATGTTCAGTGAATAAATGTAGACCGAGACGTAGTGCGATTCTTTTATTACTTGAAAACTTTAGCAAGCGTTAGTATTGTCTACTTGCAATCTGCAAACCTCTACTTGCATTTAGCAAGAAAATAAGTGTTAAATTTGAACCCTGCTGTAGACAAAGTATTTTCTCTCCAGCTAATTTTGCGTTGACCATTCAGGCATGCGCACTGACATCATGGAGTAAGTAATCGTGCCCCTCTCTATTGGGCTGCTTAAAACAACATAATATAACATGGTGATGAGCCGTTAAACACCACGTTTTATTCTCGTTAATATAGCATAATTAAAAAACACTGTTCACAAAGTGTAAAGCTTGCCGGTGGTGCTGTATACATTTGGTCTAGACAGTAGTTGATGTGAAGATTTCAACGACAGTAATTTGAGAAAATCATATTAATCTCGGAAGCTTTACATTATACATATATCTCTATGTTGGAGCTCACACAAGTTTCAGTGGTCAATGGGTCTCCACATGAGCTAATTTGCACGGTAGAACCGGTTCATCTGCGGAAATAATATACAGAAATGATGAATCCAAACAGAAACCTTAACTTTGAGTAGATATGGCCACTCAATGTAGATTGCAATGATATGTTTCTATAATTGTTACATTTCTATAAAAAAAGACACACACAAAGCCTAATGAGTAGCAATTTCGAGTGCAAAAAAATCAACATCAACATAAACAACCGACACTCGCAAATTCCTGAGCTTTTCCTGCGACACTCTGGTCATGCAGCTTCCGTGATATTAGAATGAGTTCGTCATAAACTGACTTAAACAAACAATTAACAAATAACAATTAACAAGTTCTCAAGCATGAGTTACGGTCCTTCCATATACAATGATATACAAGTAGTTACATGGCTAAACGTATATTTACACAAACACATTATTTTAAAAGGTAAGACGATTTGTGAAGTTGCGAAGCTGGATAAACTTGCGATGTGCCGAAAGGTAATTAATGACTGTGATACATATTCTTTAAAAGCAGTATCGACGTGTTTTACAAACTATACAGAGACTCGCTGTTGTATTGTTTTCAAAGAAGTTAACATGTTCATAAAAGAAATTGTCCTAAAGGAAAGATAAGATAAATGTGTGTCGATATAAATATGGATTGGCATGCTTGTATTATATGTACGTCTTGACTATCTATATATAGATGTTAGATTGTTGTGTTGTATAAAGTAAAATAAAACTAATAAACTTTGTAAAGTAGATCTTGAACGTAAGAGATTTGCATTTAGCTGTGCATATACTCCGAGAACTACTTACCTTCTCACATTTGCGTGTGTTTCAGTACTTTCACTACTTTGATTGCTGACCTCCGAGTTCGAAGGTCTGGACTATTCAGCGAGATAAGGACGACATATATACACGACATACTGAGGAATGAAGTCCTACGTGTACATTCCGTAGTGTAAGAGATTATAATGTTTGTATATTTTAAAACGTTTTGTGCATTTATTTTATTTGATATTAATATGGGATACAATACACACTTAGAGCCGTACGAACACTCCCGTACGGGCATACTCATTACCAATAACACACACTTATGCATGGGCGTTGATAACAGTAGATCTACATGCACTGGCATAAATATCTGAATATCAAAACACACTTGCACGGTCATAGATATAGAGAATATTATGGCAGTGCCTTTTACTATCGAGTTTATTAGGCGAGGCGAGGCTTAGAAAACAAAGAATGGCGAGGCATCCACATTTATCCACATTTTCTGTATGAATTACTATTATTACCTATTTCTCAGAATGTTACGCTTATCGAGGACGCCGCCATGTTGTTGTTTTTTGTTTGTTTTATGACGTCAGGCAACGTTACGTGCATGACGTTAGATAACGTTACGCGTACAATAAACGCCGAGGAATTCCGCATTGATTTGCTTTATTGGTCAGTGCCTAATAAATCAGTGCCTAATAAAGCAAAATTTATTAGGTCACCCCTTTATTAGGCAGAAAAGTGCATATCTGCATGTAACAACCCATTAATCACGGATAGAAATGACGCATTATCAAAGACAAAACTTATTCAAGGGCATATATAGGGCATTATGCACGATCATATACATGTATAACGCATTACCAATGAACACTCGTGCACAGGCACGGATATTACACTGTTAATAACACACTAATGCTCCAGCATAGATAACACATAATGCACGGATAGCGAATTGTCGATACTAAACACTTGAATGCGAGAGATAATGCATTAAGCGAGAGGGAAAACAAAGCATTTTTATGAATAACTATTCATGCATGGGAATATTTAATGCATTCTTAATAAAAAAAACTGCAATGCATATGTATAGATATCGTAACATCAATAATAAACCCACTTTCATGGGCCTGTATAGCGCATTGTCATTAATTAACATGTATGCTCGTGCATATAGAAGGCATTATGCAAGAATAAAAATAAAGTTTTTTAAGAGCATTCAATCATTGCATGGAAATAGGTAACACATTAGCAAACCAAACACTCAAACACGTGTATATATTAATCAGCTATCAATAATAAACCCTCTTTTACCCGTAACGATAGGGCATGTTTCATAATAAACACTCATGCGCGAACATATATAACGCATTATGCACATATTTAAATAACGAATTATGCATGGACAAAGACAACACATTATATACGGGCATAGATAACGCTATGTGCACGGGTATATATGCCACATTATGCACGTGTATGGGTAACGCATCATTAATAATAAAGCACCACTCTACTAACACAACACCATATAGTAGTACAATATCATGTAAACAGGGCATGCGCTGCTTTAGAACAACTAATATTTGAACTGAGAGCACTGAATATGTGCACGAATACTCAGATCGAGTTTTAGGACCTATTTCCTTCCCAAGTTACATGGTCAATATAAAATCATGGAAAGCTTGTTTATTTGCTTATAACATGCTACATGGCCGATTAGCTCAGGTATATAAACTGAGACCCGAGTTAAGTGTTTTCTTTCAACAGCATTGCATATCTTAATTGTATGAAGAAGAAAACAACAAATTAACAAGTTAACTGTATTAAATTCAAAATTGTGCTGATATTTCATTTTTTGTCAACGAAAAAAAAAACACAAAAACGCAACTAATGCAAAACCTGCTTCTATGTTTTACTATGTTGACTTCATACAAAATCTTTATTGGGGGCTCCTCATCATCTGATTCAAAACTGAATAACACTATTTTCTCATGCAATTGTATGTCTAACAGTGATTTGCAGTTACCTGTAGAATTGTCTACCCTCCTCCCCACACCACCCCTTTCACCCCCACCACACCCCAACCACACACACACACACACACACGCACACACACACACACACACACACACACTAAACACAACAGGTTGGAAATAGGTCCTTAAAAGTGTATTTTTTTTTATCACTTTGGGATTCCACAAACTTGTGTATTTACCAACAGCAAATCAATGGATGTTTCTGTTATGTTAGATCTTAAGTATGCAGAAAAATAGTGTTTGCCGCTGGCCCTGGAATGGTATGAAAATACAACATTGGAAGTTCTTATGTATACCCTCAGATGTTCGTACTACTGAAATATAACATATTTAGTTCTGCTCAACCTAGGGTTAGAGGAGTGAACGGTAGCAAAACTTGTTTCACTACAACTCATGAACAGTCTCAATAAACTCAAGACTGCATTATTTATTATATATATTTATTAAGTCGGCGATTTCCTGTCCTGAGTTCACTTTTCGTACTATTTTGGTACAATGCCGTGTTAAACTGATTATACCATCTGAAATAAATATCTCAATAAAATACACGTAAGACTTGTTTCAATTTTTAGTGTTTTGGATATGTTACTTTGTTTAATTGCCATTATATTTCAGGGTTTCTCGTCTCGTTCTTTATAATCATGAACTTTTCATTATTTACTTCGTTGAATCCCCGAGTTTCTCTTTCAGGATTGATCGTTGCCCTCCTTGTGGTTTTAGGAATTCCGCGTTATGGTACGTATGCCCGTAATTATTGGTTTTTATATAGGGTTTTAAAGTCTACGTATTTTCGTTCATTTTTCAAATAATAATTAAAATAATTTCTAATCAATTTATGTTCATTGTTTTTAATACTGATTACTATCGTTATTATTACGTACACTATTATTTAAATAGTTAATACTGTTTAAATATCTTACATTATGTGAGGCTCCTGAATTAATATAGTTGTTCTAAATACTGAAAAGGTGATCCATTGGAAGCAACAAATACCAATAAGAGAGCAAAGTTGCATACTCGCTTTTACTGAGTCTGTTCATGAGAGGTGATTATAAGATGCAACACCTCTCACTCCTCCTAGCACCGGCTAAAGCGATATTCTACTTTAAAGCAAAACAGAATGGGCGTTGATGATCCCAAAGGGCGAGTAAATAATAACACTACTGATTTGTATTCGGGGCGACGTTTTACTGCCGCCACACAGCACTAAACAAACGTTAGTGTGAATGTCAATACATACTGAAAAGGTGATCCGTTGGAAGCAACAAACAAAAATAAGAGAGACAAGTAGCAGACTCGGTTTTATTGAGTCTGTTCACTGTAACTATATTGATTTGTTTCAGTTCGTTTTGGTATAAAATTACATTCATGATGTTTTATGGTTCCGATTATGGTAAATGTCCAACCGTTAAGCGATTTCAGAATTAGTATTCAATATTATGCTGTTACCGCTGCAAATTAAAAATAAATTATATAAAGTAGATGCAAAATAATAACCGGAAGTGCAGCATCTCACACCACAGTTATCTAGAAATCTAATCGGAAGTGTAGCATTTTCACACCATAGTTATCCAGAAATTTACAGATTAAACAAAAATATGTATACATGTATACATTTGGAAGAAAGTAACTGTGAGACAATACAAACATAATATAGTTAAACAAAGGGTTAACTTACCGGTTATTGGCAAAATAAAGGAACATGTCTGTTTACAAGTAACCTATTTTAAAGCCAAACCACACTCTTGCCGTATTATAACATCTCAATGTAACGTGGAAGTGCGACTAAAGGACACGCCACCAGTCGCTATCCTCTAACAATGTAGGTAACATTAACATGCGAATAATTAATGAATATATATATATAGAAATGCACCTAGAATGTGCTTTATGACTTGCAATACCAGAACAGCAAGAGAATGAAACATTTAGGTGCGACAAAACAGAATTAACGACACACATTAAACGCGTTACCTTCCTTCACAGGATTTCGGTAGACGCCATCATATGGTCTGCAATCTGTCCGGCCATCGTAAAATAAAAAGGAAAAGCGTAATAGCGCATATTTTGATGTCTCATATATCAGTTCTCAAAAGGTAAACAAGTTTTCATGCATGTTTGATTATGAACAATCATGATATCCCGTGACTTATGTTTACAACTGAATTAAATGTTTGTTGGGTTGGTTGTTGTTGTTTTTTACCAGTAAACTCTGGGAAATTTCAACCTCCTGCCCCTCCCACTCTTTTCCACGTACTATTTAAACTGAGTCTCCACTCACACCAGTATGCAAAACCCGCCTTCAAGACTTACAGTGTACATGTATTCTAGATTGCTCTCTAACGTGCCTCTCTGGTGTGGATATGTCACAGCTTGGAAACATGTCTACGGTCAGCCGATGTGCAGATGGCGAGGTAGCTATACTTGAAGGGTTCATATAGTTATAGGTTGCATACTTTTGCTCGGAACATGTTTTAATTTCACGTTATTTAGTGAAACTTACAAAATTGCAATTTGAAAAGAAAAAAGTCTCTTTCCTACTTCCATTTACAGATATTGTGGTGACGTACTTTTTATATGGTGATACAATCTCGAAAATAGATATCGCCGATAATCGTATGAAGATAAAAGAAAATACGCTTCAACAAGAAAACTTATTGTTACAGAGAGCATAAATGTATACACATTGTATATATTACTCGTCTTGCCATTGTTCTTAATGACTGGTATCAATGATATCCCGATGATTTGCCAACTGTTCTATGTTTTGCCAATATTTGTTCACACGTTTATTCTTGTCGATAGTAAGGTTGTGACCGATGGTAACCATATTGTGTAAGATTGTGACCAATGGTTGCCATTTTGTGTACGGTTATGACCAATGTTTACCATATTGTGCATTTCTTTCAGGTTTGCTTTTTGGATAAATTTATTACCACTGATTGCAGGTTGCTGTGGAATACCGGATGTAGGAACAAAATGGTACTACTATATTGAAATCAACATATTATTATAAGTCAAGCAGTATGCAATGTATTGTGTATATATGCCACACTAGTGTTGCCTGCACCAGGTAGGATTTTATTTTTGCAACCTCTTCTTTTGGAAAAGATGTCATCTATTTACAATAGAATTGTCGTTTGTTATGGAACATTTACTGATATCGCATGTCGTTGTTATGGAACATTTACTGATATCGCATGTCGTTGTTTATTGACACGTTCTTCCAGATAATAAATCCTATAATTCAATTATAATTTATTATGTTTGTCATTGCAGCAATGTGGCACGGCTTCATTAAATACCGGGATGATAGTGTGTTCTAGCTGTTGTGACCATGACCTGTGTGCGACAAGTCTTTGTGGTCTGACAGGTATTCATTTGTTTGCATTCTAGTTGACAATTGTACCCAATCAAATCTAAGTCATGTGTAATCAAACTATTTGAACTAAAGAAAACGGGTTAATCACATCAAAAAGCAAGGGAAACAGGCATAGGAATTCCGTGATTATTAGAAAAGGAAAGTGTTATTTGTCATCACATATCAGCAATGGAATGAAGATAACCTAAAATGTATTATTACAATCCTTTTGATGGTTGTTATCTCCTTCAGGCTTTTCAACTCAGCACGGTCCTATATGTTACAACTGTGACCAGCCTGTGGATCACCAAGACAGCTGTCACACCATACATACATGCAATAAAGACGAGGTATGTGTTTGAATGATATACCATATGGAATATATATTTCCTCTACAACAGGTTAATACACGCTCAATGGAGCATTTAAACCAAACTCTTACTTTTAGTATGTAGCAATTTGAGGCAATGGTTTTCGCAGTAGCCAAACAATCAAATCGCTCGTTCAATAACACAACACGCAATACATGCTCAATGGAGCATTTAAATGAATCTCTTAATTTAGTATGTAGCACTTTTGAGCAATGGGTTTAGCAGTAGTCAAACAATCAAATCGCTCGTTGTAATGTAACCAGTAAAAGAATGAATTAGTTACAAACCAACTAAATATATAAAAAGGCGAACAACCACTGATGTGTCTTAAGCCTGAGTGTTGTGATAAACTACATAAATTGGTAGCATTACAACAAAAGAACCGTTTTTTTGGTAATTACATATTTCTTTCAAGCATAAAAGGGTTGACAATATAGATACCGCCTTGGAACGGTAAGTGGCAAAAATGGCCACTGTTTTTTTTACCATGTTCTAGGTTGTGTCAAACCTCACATTTACCATATTGTCATCACACTAAAACAGGAAATGTAACTAAACGACATCCTAAGCAGGTTATATTATCTAACAAACAAGGCAGAATTAATAGGCAATATAATCATGCACGTTAACATATAAATGATCATGTAAATATGAATATAAAAAAGCCCAGATAGCCACATAGCAAGTACTCAAGGACTGACAGAAGCGAGAGCATCAAGAGAACAAACAAACCAAAATACGAATGTTTTCTTTTGAAAACACTCTAAGAATTGATGCGGCATATATCGCGCAACACTGTTATTCAACCTCCGTGGTATTCCGTACATGTAATTTGATGTATGCAAGGAAATCTTTTGCACTGTATTTTTTTCTGTATCATTGATTTTTTTAATATAAAATCTCAGTGATCATTTGACCTTTTGGCTAGCATTCCCCGACGTTTTGTAACTCAAATGATTCTATATTTTCCATTAGTTATGTGGAGTGAACCAATTGCCAACAGGGAAGTACGATATGAGATGTCAATCAAGTCAGGTATGCTTCTTTGTACTTTCTGATTGGCTGCCAATTTTAGTTTGGTTTGCCTCTGATTGGCTGCTATGCATTCCTTGTTACCCTTGTGTGATATACATGTAATAGTGCCCATTAGCATGTACGTGTCATTCAATCGTTCGTATGTATATGCGCTAGTGTAAACATCATATATTAACGTGACACCGGATAAAACGGTCATATTTGCGCAGTTAAAAGTGAATTTGAGAAACAGAAATTGTAAAGATCTACAACAACAAAGATGCTATAACTTTAGGTTTGTCACGATCTACAACAAGAAGGACGCTATAATAAAATGATTGTCACGATGTGCTACAAGAAAGCTGCCATAATTTTAGGTTTGTGACAACCTACGACTACACAGCTGCCACGGCAACACAGCTGCTATAGATTCAGGTTTGTCACAACCTACAACAACACTGATGTTGTAATTTCAGGTTTGTCACGCCTACAATAACAAAGCTGCTATAATTTTAGGTTTGTTACGCCTACAATAACACAGCTGTAATAATTTCAGGTTTGTCACGATCTACAACAACAAAGCGTTAGTGCCACCTGCTGCTCCACACAACTTTGCAATACATACGGTAACCATGATATATATGCTTTTCCTCATTATAATTACGAGAGAGAGAGAGAAAGAGAGAGAGAGAGAGAGAGAGAGAGAGAGAGAGAGACATATGCGAACATTATTAATAAAACAGTGCTAGTTATTTCCAGTTGTTATGTCAGGCGCTATCCACTCCATTATGGAACACATGCACTCGGGCGGTCGGTCGGTATGAAGGGCTTTTTTTCATGATTTTGGGAACATGACCCGTACCCCTGGAATTGGGAATTTTAGCGCGATTTTTCATAAAATTGGGAATTTTAGCACGATTTTTAATAAAATTCGGAAAAATATAAAGTAAAGCATTCCTTTCATAATTATATCTTAAATACTGTTTTTTGTACACCAAGATAAACAGAATCATTTTTTAAGCTTTTAAACCCCAATCATTGGATTTTTTAAAAAAATTGGGAATTTTGTCCTCTTAATTAGGAAAAAAGATATGTTTTGGCATTGGGAATATGACCGAATTTCGGATATAAAAACAGCAAAAAAAAAACCTGATGCCCATAGTACCGGCTCTCATGCCCATAACACCGGCTTAAGCGGTTTTCTATTTCAAAGCCACCTATATTAGGCTCGATAATCCCAAAGCGGCAATAAAGATAAAACTACTCATCCGTAGCGTGGGAGACTTTCAAAGCTCATATTTAGTCTCCTCAGAACAGATGCCCATTATTGAGTGCAAATTAAACCAGTTTTAAATTCGCAATCCAAATATTCTGCCCATATTAAATTTACCAATGTTCACAAATAACTCTGTCATTAACCACAGTCATAGCGACGTCTGCATGTGTTGACGATCCTTTGTGCTCCTTGATGAAAACACAATTCCTCTCTCAGGGTAGAAATGTGTGTGACGAAAGCCATGTCAAATATCTGTGTAACGCCACATGCTCTCTTTGTGTAGGAATGACGTCAGCACCGACGACGCAAGTGACGTCACATAGTAAGTAAATAGTGCGAAGTAATTTGTTTCGTTATTTGAATTTATTTCGAGCGACGACTTCATAGATATCGGTATTTACTAAACAGTTTGATACCGTTAGGTAACAAATTGTTAACAAAGCGATGGATTACTTTCGCCTACAGTTGTCACGCGATCGTTTTCGCCGAAATAGCATGCTTTAAACCTACATCTTGCAACGTACATCATGTTTAGTGTTTGACCCATTTACAGCTCGCCACTATGCTTTCCTATTTGATTGTGCGATGACAGGACAGAATGTGGACCATATGATGACACTTAGGTAATAGTGTGGTGTGGTGCACCATGGAACCTGGTTTAAAGTCCCAGCGGCCTTTTTTGCCACTGACCGTTCGAATGCGGTAGCCATATTGTCAGTTGCCTTTTAGTCATCTTTAAAATTGTTTTGTGTTTCTATGCGTGCTTTTATTTGACTGTGGTCCTTCAATGCTGCATGTCATGTTCGACTTTATATCTACTTTTAAAAGGACGCCATGTTTGTGTCAAGGGCGTTCAATTGCCGTATATTTGAGACGGTTTTCTGTACGCAGCCAGATTTCGAGTTGATAAATAGTGGCCAGCAGATCTCTAATGATCGATAAGGTTTATAATCTCGTGGAAATGGGGTACATTATGTTTAAAGGGATACACGGCATTCTTGATTTGTATACAACTAGCGGCGTTTGTTAGTTTTGCGACATAACTTGTATTTTTGCAGTCATCACTGTTAATTGTTGGAAAATTGCAAAGCAAATTGTTCTTACATATTACTAACTATTGCTTATATTGCACCAGTAATATATTAAAGTATTTAATAAAAAAACGATAAAAAAAATGAAAACTTAAAATGGTGTTTATATGTTAGCTTGATTAATAAATCGAAATGCTAATTGTAATGCTAGAAACAAACATTAGGATTGCTGTTTGTCCCTTTAATGCCAAATGTTTCATTTTGTAGCACGCATTCATTAACAACACATACGTGTCAGTTAAAAACATATAATAAAAGAAAAAAGTAAGGGAACTCGGGAATTTGTGTTAGATCTATGTATATACTATACACTTAATTCTGCGTAAATCCAGAGAAATCCCCCGCCCCCCTCACCCACACACAATACACAAGTTAGCAGCTAGTTAGAGACAAGATACAACTGTGCTGCTGTAGACTGTTTAACCACAATGCACGTTGTATCACGAAGTTCATAAATGTTTAAGTTCCACTTTGAAAATTTGAGCCAATTAAGTACAGTACTTAAGGTAAAGGCCTTGTGTGTTATTGGTTGTTTTAGTCTTTTTTCCGAAAGGAAAAGTTTAATCTAGCCATGTGTCATTCGAATAACAGCAGCATCTTATACATACAATATATAGCGAACATTCCGGAGTTGCTCTTCTTTTTTCCTTCAGTATACATATCTGTAATGAATAATTTACGTCATATTTACCATGAAAAATTAATGTAAGAACAACACCTTAACAATATCTCAATACAAATTATCTTAAAACGGCGAAGAATTGGATTTATTTCTATTTATAGCACAATACTTATGAAATAGCAAAGCTGGAAAGGCCTAGTTCATAATGGAGAGTTAATGTAACAAGAGGCCCAAGAGGGCCTGTGAACGCTCTACTGGCTGTTATACCATTGATGAATCGAGTCGTACTACATGGTGTCTAGAGTGTACATAATGTTTTTCAAGTATTTGACCTAGTGACCTAGTTTTTGACCCCATGGGACCCATTTTCGAACTTGACCAAAATATAATAAAGACAACATTTCGACAAAGTTTCATCAAGATCGGGTCAGAAATATGGCCTCTAGAGTGTACACAAGGTTTTTCAAGTATTTGACCTAGTGACCTAGTTTTTGACCCTATGTGACCCATTTTCAAACTTTAGCAAGCTATAATTGAGACAAATATTCTGACAAAATTGCATCAAGATCGGGTCAAAAATATGGTCTCTAGAGTGTACACACGGTTTTTGCAAAGTTTGACCTAGTGACCTAGTTTTTAACACCATGTGACCCAATTTTTGAACTTGACCAAGATATAATTAAGACAAACATTTTGACAAATTTTCATTAAGATTGGGTCAGAAATACGGCTTCTAGAGTGTACACAAGGTTTTTAAAGTATTTGACCTAGTGACCTAGTTTTTAACCCCATGTGACCCATTTTCAAACTTGACCAAGATATAATTAAGACAAACATTCTGACAAAGTTGCATGAAGCTCGGGTCAAAAATATGGCCTCTAGAGTGTACACAATGTTTTTCCAATATTTGACCTAGTGACCTAGTTTTTAACTTCATGTGACCCATTTCCGAACTTGATCAAGATATAATTAAGATAAACAATTTGACAAAGTTTCATCAATATTGGGTAACAAATTTGACCTCTAGAGTGTACACAAGTTTTTTCAAGTATTTGACCTAGTGACCTAGTTTTTGACCCCACATGACCCATTTTTAAACTTGACCAAGATTTCATTGAGACAAACATTCTGACAAAGTTTCATGATGATTGCATCAGAAATGTGGCCTCTAGAGTGTACACAATAAAAGTTAACGGACGACGGACGACGGAAAACGGACAACACACCATCCCATAAGCTAAAAACAAACTTTACCGAGCTGTTATTGACATTAACAATCTGGTAAAGTTTGGTAAAGATCGAATGAAAAAAATATGGCGTCTAGAGTGTACACAAGGTTTTTCAAGTATTTGACCTAGTGACCTAGTTTTTGACCCCATGGGACCCATTTTCGAACTTGACCAAAATATAAATAAGACAACATTTCGACCAAGTTTCATCAAGATCGGGTCAGAAATATGGCCTCTAGAGTGTACACAATGTTTTTCAAGTATTTGACCTAGTGACCTAGTTTTCGACCCTGTGTGACCCATTTTCAAACTTGACCAAGATATAATTAAGACAAACATTCTGACAAAGTTGCATCAAGCTTTGGGTGCAAAAATATGGCCTCTAGAGTGTACACAAAGGTTTTTCCAATATTTGACCTAGTGACCTAGTTTTTAACTTCATGTGACCCATTTCCGAACTTGATCAAGATATAATTAAGATAAACAATTTGACAAAGTTTCATCAAGATTGGGTAACAAATATGACCTCTAAAGTGTACACAAGTTTTTTCAAGTATTTGACCTAGTGACCTAGTTTTTGACCCCATGGGACCCATTTTCGAACTTGACCAAAATATAATTAAGACAACATTTCGACAAAGTTTCATCAAGATCGGGTCAGAAATATGGCCTCTAGAGTGTACACAAGGTTTTTCAAGTATTTGACCTAGTGACCTAGTTTTTGACCCTATGTGACCCATTTTCAAACTTTAGCAAGCTATAATTGAGACAAATATTCTGACAAAATTGCATCAAGATCGGGTCAAAAATATGGTCTCTAGAGTGTACACACGGTTTTTGCAAAGTTTGACCTAGTGACCTAGTTTTTAACACAATGTGATCCATTTTTGAACTTGACCAAGATATAATTAAGACAAACATTTTGACAAAGTTTCATTAAGATTGGGTCAGAAATACGGCTTCTAGAGTGTACACAAGGTTTTTAAAGTATTTGACCTAGTGACCTAGTTTTTAACCCCATGTGACCCATTTTCAAACTTGACCAAGATATAATTAAGACAAATATTCTGACAAAGTTGCATGAAGCTCGGGTCAAAAATATGGCCTCTAGAGTGTACACAAGGTTTTTCCAATATTTGACCTAGTGACCTAGTTTTTAATTTCATGTGACCCATTTCCGAACTTGATCAAGATATAATTAAGATAAACAATTTGACAAAGTTTCATCAAGATTGGGTAACAAATTTGACCTCTAGAGTGTACACAAATTTTTTCAAGTATTTGACCTAGTGACCTAGTTTTTGACCCCACATGACCCATTTTTAAACTTGACCAAGATTTCATTGAGACAAACATTCTGACAAAGTTTCATGATGATTGCATCATAAATGTGGCCTCTAGAGTGTACACAAGAAAAGTTAACGGACGACGGACGACGGAAAACGGACAACACACCATCCCATAAGCTAAAAACAAACTTTACCGAGCTGTTATTGACATTAACAATCTGGTAAAGTTTGGTAAAGATCGAATGAAAAAAAATATGGCGTCTAGAGTGTACACAAGGTTTTTCAAGTATTTGACCTAGTGACCTAGTTTTTGACCCCATGGGACCCATTTTCGAACTTGACCAAAATATAAATAAGACAACATTTCGACCAAGTTTCATCAAGATCGGGTCAGAAATATGGCCTCTAGAGTGTACACAAGGTTTTTCAAGTATTTGACCTAGTGACCTAGTTTTCGACCCTGTGTGACCCATTTTCAAACTTGACCAAGATATAATTAAGACAAACATTCTGACAAAGTTGCATCAAGCTCGGGTCAAAAATATGGCCTCTAGATTGTACACAAGGTTTTTCCAATATTTGACCTAGTGACCTAGTTTTTAACTTCATGTGACCCATTTCCGAACTTGATCAAGATATAATAAAGATAAACAATTTGACAAAGTTTCATCAAGATTGGGTAACAAATATGACCTCTAAAGTGTACACAAGTTTTTTCAAGTATTTGACCTAGTGACCTAGTTTTTGACCCCACATGACCCATTTTTGAATGTGACTGAGATTTCATTAAGACAAATATTCTGACAAAGTTTCATCAAAATCGGGTCAGAAAAACGGCTTCTAGAGTGTACACAAGGTTTTTCAAGTATTTGACCTAGTGACCTAGTTTTTAATCCCATGTGACCCATTTTTAAACTTGATCAAGATATAATTAAGACAAACATTCTGACAAATTTGCATCAAGCTCGGGTCAAAAATGTGGCCTCTAGAGTGTACACAAGGTTTTTCCAATATTTGACCCAGTGACCTAGTTTTTGACCCCACATAACCCATTTTCAAACTTGACCGAGATTTCATTGAGACAAACATTCTGACAAAGTTTCATGATGATTGCATCAGAAATGTGGCCTTTAGAGTGTACACAAGCAAAAGTTAACGGACGGACGGACGGACAACGGACAACACACCATCCCATAAGCTCTGCTGGCCCTTGGCCAGTAGAGCTAAAAACACAAATAATAGATAGAGTATGGTTTCATCGAGTTAAGTTGTTCTGACCCTTTCATTTTGCAACACGCAGCATGTTTAGTGGTTGCCCGTCCGTGCACGAAAATTGCCAGGAGGGACACTTGAGGTTTTCCTCTACCAGTGGATGCTGGAAAGTCGCCATATGACCTTAGCTGTTAGTGCGACTATAAATTCCAATTCAATTCGATGCTAATGACGTGCATAGCTAACAAAACAATTGCCCTTCGTACTGGTACAATTGCCGAAATGTTGTTTAACGGCTTAAGGACACAGTGATTTCATTTTTAGAGCCTCTCCAGAGAGAGCGGAATTCGGAAATCCTGCCGTACCTTTATTATCGATTTGATTCCTGTGTTTTTTTAACGTGCTGCTGGATAGGAAGAATGGTTTACATGTGCAGTAACTTTTAGGCGGGTGCTTTAAACCTATTTAGATCTCTTGTTTATTAGCTGAGATATGTTATTACAGTTTCAAAGTGTGAAGACGACCCTACAGCGAACTGCAATAATCCGGATATAAAAGATATTTTGTGTTCAACAGTACAGATTGCAGATGACTATTGTCCAAAAACCTGCGGGAGATGCGGTGAGTCGTTGCATTCAAATAATGATAATTTTCCCGGTTATGCATTCTCCGTCTAACAAAAATGTAAATTAATAATATAAACAATAAATATGTGAGGATCATGCACTAATCAGATGTGTAACGTATATGACAGACAGCATGCACTAATCAGATGTGTAACGTATATGACAGACAGCATGCACTAATCAGATGTGTAACGTATATGACAGACAGCATGCACTAATCAGATGTGTAACGTATATGACAGACAGCATGCACTAATCAGATGTGTAACGTATATGACAGTCAGCATGTAGTAATCAGATGTGTAACATATATGACAGACTGCATGTACTAATCAGATGTGTAACGTATATGACAGACAGCATGTACTAATCAGATGTGTAACTTATATGACAGACAGCATGCACTAATCAGATGTGTAACGTATATGACAGACAGCATGCACTAATCAGATGTGTAACGTATATGACAGACAGCATGCACTAATCAGATGTGTAACGTATATGACAAACAGCATGCACTAATCAGATGTGTAACGTATATGACAGACAGCATGCACTAATCAGATGTGTAACGTTTATGACAGACAGCATGCACTAATCAGATGTGTAACGTTTATGACAGACAGCATGCACTAATCAGATGTGTAACGTATATGAGAGACAGCATGCACTAATCAGATGTGTAACGTATATGAGAGACAGCATGCACTAATCAGATGTGTAACGTTTATGACAGACATCATGCACTAATCAGATGTGTAACGTATATGACAGACAGCATGCACTAATCAGATGTGTAACGTATATGACAGACAGCATGCACTAATCAAATGTGTAACGTATATGATTGAAAGCATGCACTAATCAGATGTGTAACGTTTATGACAGACAGCATGCACTAATTAGATGTGTAACGTTTATGACAGACAGCATGCACTAATCAGATGTGTAACGTATATGAGAGACAGCATGCACTAATCAGATGTGTAACGTATATGAGAGACAGCATGCACTAATCAGATGTGTAACGTTTATGACAGACAGCATGCACTAATCAGATGTGTAACGTATATGACAGACAGCATGCACTAATCAGATGTGTAACGTATATGACAGACAACATGCACTAATCAAATGTGTAACGTATATGACAGACAGCATGCACTAATCAGATGTGTAACGTTTATGACAGACAGCATGCACTAATCAGATGTGTAACGTTTATGACAGACAACATGCAATAATCAGATGTATAACATATATGACAGACAGCATGTACTAATCAGATATGTAACGTATATGACAGACAGCATGTACTAATTAGATGTGTAACGTATATGACAGACAGCATGCACTAATCAGATGTGTAACGTATATGACAGACAGCATGCACTAATCAGATTTGTAACGTTTATGACAGACTGCATGCAGTTATCAGATATGTAACGTATATGACAGACAGCATGCACTAATCAGATGTATAACGTATATGACAGACAGCATGTACTAATCATATGTATAACGTATATGACAGACAACATGCTCTAATCAGATGTATAACGTATATGACAGACAGCAGGCACTAATCAGATGTGTAACGTATATGACAGACAGCATGCACTAATCAGATGTGTAACGTATATGACAGACAGCATGTACTAATCAGATGTATAACGTATGACAGACAGCATGCTCTATTCAGATGTGTAACGTATATGACAGACAGCATGCACTAATCAGATTTGTAACGTATATGACAGACAGCATGCACTAATCAGATGTGTAACGGACATACAGCATGCACTAATCAGATGTGTAACGGACAGACAGCATGTACTAATCAGATGTGTAACGGACAGACAGCATGTACTAATCAGATGTGTAACGGACAGACAGCATGCACTAATCAGATGTGTAACGTTTATGACAGACAGCATGCACTAATCAGATGTGTAACGTATATGAGAGACAGCATGCACTAAACAGATGTGTAACGTATATGAGAGACAGCATGCACTAATCAGATGTGTAACGTTTATGACAGACATCATGCACTAATCAGATGTGTAACGTATATGACAGACAGCATGCACTAATCAGATGTGTAACGTATATGACAGACAGCATGCACTAATCAAATGTGTAACGTATATGATTGACAGCATGCACTAATCAGATGTGTAACGTTTATGACAGACAGCATGCACTAATTAGATGTGTAACGTTTATGACAGACAGCATGCACTAATCAGATGTGTAACGTATATGAGAGACAGCATGCACTAATCAGATGTGTAACGTATATGAGAGACAGCATGCACTAATCAGATGTGTAACGTTTATGACAGACAGCATGGACTAATCAGATGTGTAACGTATATGACAGACAGCATGCACTAATCAGATGTGTAACGTATATGACAGACAACATGCACTAATCAAATGTGTAACGTATATGACAGACAGCATGCACTAATCAGATGTGTAACGTTTATGACAGACAGCATGCACTAATCAGATGTGTAACGTTTATGACAGACAACATGCAATAATCAGATGTATAACATATATGACAGACAGCATGTACTAATCAGATATGTAACGTATATGACAGACAGCATGTACTAATTAGATGTGTAACGTATATGACAGACAGCATGCACTAATCAGATGTGTAACGTATATGACAGACAGCATGCACTAATCAGATTTGTAACGTTTATGACAGACTGCATGCAGTTATCAGATATGTAACGTATATGACAGACAGCATGCACTAATCAGATGTATAACGTATATGACAGACAGCATGTACTAATCATATGTATAACGTATATGACAGACAACATGCTCTAATCAGATGTATAACGTATATGACAGACAGCAGGCACTAATCAGATGTGTAACGTATATGACAGACAGCATGCACTAATCAGATGTGTAACGTATATGACAGACAGCATGTACTAATCAGATGTATAACGTATGACAGACAGCATGCTCTATTCAGATGTGTAACGTATATGACAGACAGCATGCACTAATCAGATTTGTAACGTATATGACAGACAGCATGCACTAATCAGATGTGTAACGGACATACAGCATGCACTAATCAGATGTGTAACGGACAGACAGCATGTACTAATCAGATGTGTAACGGACAGACAGCATGTACTAATCAGATGTGTAACGGACAGACAGCATGTACTAATCAGATGCATTCGTACCTGAATTGAATGCCATATCCATTCACAGATCTGCTTCATGATACATCAACTACGGCTGTGACAGCGGAACGTACAACAGTTGTTACAACCAGTGTTCCCACAAGCGCACCAATCGTGACTCCGACAGCGAAAACCACCGTGACGACGGCACAATCATCAATTACGAAAGCGCCATCTACAGATTCTGTGACGACAGCTGCTGTCACCATGACACCAACGAAGGCACCGTATTGGACAGAGTGGAGTACTTGGTCATGTCAGTTGACAACAAACAAAACGTGCTTTGTAATTAGCTATCGCACGTGTTCCACGGGAAATCCGACCGACTGTACAGGAATTAACTATCGTATAGAAATGTGCAACAGTACGCTTTGCCCACGTAAGTGACGTTCTCGGTAATCTCGCGAGTTTGGTGTTGTCAGTATACTGTTGTTTTCTAAATCATGGTAACTGCACACTTTGTCATATTCAAATTCACGAGTTAGTATGGCAACACTGTTTTCATCAGTAATACATTTTAAACGGATAGTATTGTTTTAGCTCTTCTGCCCAAACCATTGTGCTGATGCGATGGTATTTCGTCCGATTTTCGTAAACAATTACACAAAAAAAATGATTACACTATTTCTTTCATTTTAATGACATTTGGCCACGATGTCCATTTTGAATGGCGATATGAATAGGTCTGATTTGAATGGATACAATTTGACACGTTCCAACCAAATTAATTTACGTTAGACAGTATATTATATAGCTATTGAGATCACTCGTCGTCAGTCGTCCGTCCGCTCTCCATCGTTTACCTTTGCTTAAAATGACTCCTTCTCATAAACCGCTTTGTCAGTTTTTACACATGAATTATCCTTAGGTCAGTGATTTTAAAATTTGTTTAGTCCGATCAACGAAATATCCAAGATGGCCGCCGTTACTATAAAAGATCGAAATTTTCAAAGAACCACAGAACAGATTTCGACAATTTTTCTTTATTAATTATTTTCAACACGTTAACTATTAAGTTCTTTTTCAAATGAAGTCGTCGGGGTGAAAAATGGCTGCGCCTTCGCAACGTGTGTCCACAGTTGTATAAGAGAATGTGCTTGTTTTACATATAAAACATATACAGAATATTTTGAAAAATATTCTTCTCTGAAACCACAAGGCATAGGTCTGTCATATATTGCATGTAGCATAAGCTTCTGGTTCTTCTACCAAGTTAATTCAAATGTTGACCAAGGGGTCAACTCTGGCCCAGGGATAACAGTTTTACATGAGTAATATAGGAAAGTCTTCATTTTTTTCTCTGAACTACAACAGCAAGAGGTCTAATAGATTTGATGTAGCATAAGCTTATGGTCCTCTACCAAGTTTGTTTAAATAGTGATGCTGGGTTTTAATACAACATTAAAATTGATTTTAGAAATGTTTTTGAAATGTGTATACTTATTCCCAGATATATATTCATCGCAAAATATCTTCTTATGGATAAACATCTGCTTATTTCTATGCATTGATAAATACCTACATTGCTACTTATAGTTAAACATATATTCTTTGATTATTATTTCTAAACATCTATGTTTTACTACTTAATATATAGCTACTTGTTTATATTCATTATTAGGCATTTACTAATTGCTGTGTATTGCTCAATATCATTTATTGCTATTTATTAATAAACATCTACGTATTGCTATACTTATTGATACATATTTTCATTGCTACTTGATGTTGATTATCGACATTGCTATTTATTGCTAAACATCTATTTATTGCTACTTACTTCAGAATAACTATTTAGTATAATATATTGCTGTAAATCTACTTATTGTTAAACATCTGTTTATTACTTACTATTGCAATATATCTACTTATTGCTACTTGTTACTAATTACTATGTATCTATATATACATATATCTGTATATTGCTAAATATCTCCTTAATTCTACTCATTACTATGTATCTACATATACATATTGCTGCATATTGCTGAATATCTCCTTCATTCTATTCATTACTATATATCTATATATACATATTGCTGTATATTGCTAAATATCTCCTTCATTCTACTCATTACTATGTATCAATATATACATATTTCTGTATATTGCTAAATATCTCCTTAATTCTACTCATTACTATGTATCTACATATACATATTGCTGCATATTGCTGAATATCTCCTTCATTCTATTCATTACTATGTATCTATATATACATATTGCTGTATATTGCTAAATATCTCCTTCATTCTACTCATTACTATGTATCTATATATACCTATTGCTGTATATTGCTACATATCTCCTTCATTCTACTCATTACTATGTATCTATATATACATATTGCTGTATATTGCTAAATATCTCCTTCATTCTACTCATTATTATGTATCTGTCTATATATACATATTGCTGTATATTGCTAAATATCTCCTTCATTCTACTCATTACTATGTATCTATATATACATATTGCTGTATATTGCTACATATCTCCTTCATTCTACTCATTACTATGTATCTATATATACATATTGCTGTATATTGCTAAATATCTCCTTCATTCTACTCATTATTATGTATCTGTCTATATATACATATTGCTGTATATTGCTAAATATCTCCTTCATTCTACTCATTACTATGTATCAATATATACATATTTCTGTATATTGCTAAATATCTCCTTCATTCTACTCATTACTATGTATCTATATATACATATTGCTGTATATTGCTAAATATCTCCTTCATTCTACTTATTACTATGTATGTATATATACATATTGCTGTATATTGCTAAATATCTCCTTCATTCTACTCATTACTATGTATCTGTATATACATATTGCTGAATATTGCTAAATATCTCCTTCATTCTACTCATTACTATGTATCTGTATATACATATTGCTGTATATTGCTAAATATCTCCTTCATTCTACTCATTACTGTATATCTGTATACACATATTGCTGTATATTGCTAAATATCCTCTTCTTTCTACTCATTACTATGTATCTATATGTACATATTGCTGTATATTGCTAAATATCTCCTTCATTCTACTCATTACTATGTATCTATATATACATATTGCTGTATATTGCTAAATATCTCCTTCATTCTACTCATAACTATGTATCTATATGTACATATTGCTGTATATTGCTCAATATCTCCTTCATTCTACTCATTACTATGTATCTATATATATATATTGCTGTATATTGCTAAATATCTCCTTCATTCTACTCATTTCTATCTATCTATATGTACATATTGCTGTATATTGCTCAATATCTCCTTCATTCTACTTGTATCTATATATACATATTGCTGTATATTGCTAAATATCTCCTTCATTCTACTCATTACTATGTATCTCTATATACATATTGCTGTATATTGCTAAATATCTCCTTCATTCTAATCATTACTATGTATCTATATATATATATTGCTGTACATTGCTAAATATCTCCTTCATTCTACTCATTACTATGTATCTCTATATACATATTGCTGTACGTTGCTAAATATCTCCTTCATTCTACTCATTACTATGTATCTATATATACATATTGCTGTACATTGCTAAATATCTCCTTCATTCTACACATTACTATGTATCTATATATACATATTGCTGTATATTGCTCAATATCTCCTTCATTCTACTCATTACTATGTATCTATATATACATATTTCTGTATATAACTGAATATCTCCTTCATTCTACTCATTACTATGTATCTATATATACATATTGCTGTATATTGCTCAATATCTCCTTCATTCTACTCATTACTATGTATCTATATATACATATTGCTGTATATTGCTCAATATCTCTTTCATTCTACTCATTAATATGTATCTATATATACATATTGCTGTATATTGCTTAATATCTCCTTCATTCTACGCATTACTATGTATCTTTATATACATATTGCTGTACATTGCTAAATATCTCCTTCATTCTACTCATTACTATGTATCTATATATACATATTGCTGTATATTGCTACACATTACTATGTATCTATATATACATATTGCTGTATATTGCTAAATATCTCCTTCATTCTGCTCATTACTATGTATCTGTATATACATATAATGATATTGCTGTATATTGCTAAATATCTCCTTCATTCTACTCATTACTATGTATCTATATATACATATTGCTGTATATTGCTAAATATCTCCTTCATTCTACTCATTACTATGTATCTATATATACATATTGCTGTATATTGCTACATATCTCCTTCATTCTACTCATTACTATGTATCTATATATACATATTGCTGTATATTGCTAAATATCTCCTTCATTCTACTCATTACTATGTATCTGTATATACATATTTCTGTATATTGCTAAATATCTCCTTCATTCTACTCATTACTATGTATCTATATATACATATTGCTGTATATTGCTAAATATCTCCTTCATTCTACTCATAACTATGTAAATTGTATCTATATATACATATTGCTGTATATTGCTCAATATCTCCTTCATTCTACTCATTACTATGTATCTGTATATACATATTGCTGTATATTGCTAAATATCTCCTTCATTCTTCTCATTAGTATGTATCTGTCTATATATACATATTGCTGTATATTGCTAAATATCTCCTTCATTCTACTCATTACTATGTATCTATATATACATATTTCTGTATATTGCTAAATATCTCCTTCATTCTACTCATTACTATGTATCTATATATACATATTGATGTATATTGCTAAATATCTCCTTCATTCTACTCATTACTATGTATCTATATATACATATTGCTGTATATTGCTAAATATCTCCTTCATTCTGCTCATTACTATGTATCTGTATATACATATTGCTGTATAATGCTAAATATCTCCTTCATTCTACTCATTACTATGTATCTATATATACATATTGCTGTATATTGCTAAATATCTCCTTCATTCTACTCATTACTATGTATCTATATATACATATTGCTGTATAATGCTACATATCTCCTTCATTCTACTCATTACTATGTATCTATATATACATTTTGCTGTATATTGCTAAATATCTCCTTCATTCTACTTATTATTGTGTATCTGTCTATATACATATATATATTGCTGTATAATACTAAATATTTCCTTCATTCTACTCATTACTATGCATCTATATATACATATTTCAGTATATTGCTAAATATCTCCTTCATTCTACTCATTACTATGTATCTATATATACATATTGCTGTATATTGCTAAATATCTCCTTCATTCTACTCATTACTATGTATCTATATATACATATTGCTGTATATTGCTTAATATCTCCTTCATTCTACTCATTACTATGTATCTGTATATACATATTGCTGTATATTGCTAAATATCTCCTTCGTTCTACTCATTACTATGTATATATATATACATATTGCTGAATATTGCTAAATATCTCCTTCATTCTACTCATTACTATGTATCTGTATATACATATTGCTGTATATTGCTAAATATCTCCTTCATTCTACTCATTACTATGTATCTGTATACACAGATTGCTGTATATTGCTAAATATCCTCTTCATTCTACTCATTACTATGTATCTATATATACATATTGCTGAATATTGCTGAATATCTCCTTCATTCTACTCATTACTATGTATCTATATATACATATTGCTGTATATTGCTAAATATCTCCTTCATTCTACTCATTACTATGTATCTATATATACATATTGCTGTATATTGCTAAATATCTACTTCATCCTACTCATTACTATGTATCTATATAAATATTGCTGTATATTGCTAAATATCTCCTTCATTCTACTCATAACTATGTTTCTTTATGTACATATTGCTGTATATTGCTCAATATCTGCTTCATTCTACTCATTACTATGTATCTATATATACATATTGCTGTATATTGCTAAATATCTCCTTCCTTCTACTCACTACTAAGTATCTATACATACATATTGCTGTATTTAGCTAAATATCTCCTTCATTCTACTCATTACTATGTATCTATATATACATATTGCTGTATATCGCTAAATATCTCCTTCATTCTACTCATTACTATGTATCTATATATACATATTGCTGTATATTGCTAAATATCTCCTTCATTCTGCTCATTACTATGTATCTATATATACATATTTCTGTATATCGCTAAATATCTCCTTCATTCTACTCATTATTATGTATCTATATATACATATTGCTGTATATTGCTAAATATCTCCTTCATTCTACTCATTACTATTTATCTATATATACATATTGCTGTATATTGCTAAATATCTCCTTCATTCTACTCATTACTATGTATCTATATATACATATTGCTGTATATTGCTAAATATATCCTTCATTCTTCTCATTACTATGTATCTATATATACATATTGCTGTATATTGCTAAATATCTTCTTCATTCTAATCATTACTATGTATCTATATATACATATTGCTGTACATTGCTAAATATCTCCTTCATTCTACTCATTACTATGTATCTATATATACATATTGCTGTATATTGCTAAATATCTCCTTCGTTCTACACATTACTATGTATCTATATATACTTGTTGCTGTATATTGCTAAATATCTCCCTACATCTACTCATTACTATGTATCTATACATACATATTGCTGTATATTGTTAAATATCTCCTTCATTCTACTCATTACTATGTATCTATATATACTTATTGCTGTATATTGCAAAATATCTCCTTCATTCTACTCATTACTATGTATCTATGTATACATATTTCTGTATATCGCTAAATATCTCCTTCATTCTACTAATTATTATGTATCTATATATACATATTGCTGTATATTGCTCAATATCCTCTTCATTCTACTCATTACTATGTATCCATATATACATATTTCTGAATATTGCTGAATATCTCCTTCATTCTACTCATTACTATGTATCTATATATACATATAGCTGTATATTGCTAAATATCTCCTTCATTCTACTCATTACTATGTATATATATATACATATTGCTGTATATTGCTAAATATCTCCTTCATTCTACTCATTACTATGTATCTATTTATACATATTGCTGAATATTGCTGAATATCTCCTTCATTCTACTCATTACTATGTATCTATATATACATATTGCTGTATATTGCTAAATATCTCCTTCATTCTACTCATTACCATATATCTATATATACATATTGCTGTATATTGCTAAATATCTACTTCATTCTACTCATTACTATGTATCTATATATAAATATTGCTGTATATTGCTAAATATCTCCTTCATTCTACTCATAACTATGTATCTATATGTACATATTGCTGTATATTGCTCAATATCTCCTTCATTCTACTCATTACTATGTATCTATATATTCATATTGCTGTATATTGCTAAATATCTCCTTCATTCTGCTCATTACTATGTATCTATATATTCATATTGCTGTATATTGCTAAATATCTCCTTCGTTCTACTCATTACTATGTATCTATATATACTTATTGCTGTATATTGCTAAATATCTCCTTCATTCTACTCATTACTATGTATCTAAATATACATATTGCTGTATATTGCTAAATATCTCCTTCCTTCTACTCATTACTAAGTATCTATACATACATATTGCTGTATATTGCTAAATATCTCCTTCATTCTACTCATTACTATGTATTTATATATACATATTGCTGTATATTGCTAAATATCTCCTTCATTATACTCATTACTATGTATCTGTATATACATATTGCTGTATATTGCTAAATATCTCCTTCATTCTACTCATTACTATGTATCTATATATACATATTGCTGTATACTGCTTAATATCTCCTTCATTCTACTCATTACTATTTATCTATATATACATATTACTGTATATTGCTAAATATCTCCTACATTCTACTCATTACTATGTATCTATATATACATATTGCTGTATATTGCTAAATATCTCCTTCATTCTACTCATTACTATGTATCTATATATACATATTGCTGTACATTGCTAAATATCTCCTTCATTCTACTCATTACTATGTATCTATATATACATATTGCTGTATATCGCTAAATATCTCCTTTATTCTACTCATTACTATGTATCTATATATACATATTGCTGTATATTGCTAAATATCTCCTTCATTCTAATCATTACTATGTATCTATATATACATATTGCTGTATATTGCTAAATATCTCCTTCATTCTACTCATTACTATGTATCTGTATATACATATTGCTGTATATTGCTAAATATCTCCTTCATTCTACTCATTACTATGTATCTATATATACATATTGCTGTATACTGCTAAATATCTCCTTCATTCTACTCATTACTATTTATCTATATATACATATTGCTGTATATTGCTAAATATCTTCTACATTCTACTCATTACTATGTATCTATATATACATATTGCTGTATATTGCTAAATATCTCCTTCATTCTACTCATTACTATGTATCTATATATACATATTGCTGTACATTGCTAAATATCTCCTTCATTCTACTCATTACTATGTATCTATATATACATATTGCTGTATATCGCTAAATATCTCTTTTATTCTACTCATTACTATGTATCTATATATACATATTGCTGTATATTGCTAAATATCTCTTTCATTCTAATCATTACTATGTATCTATATATACATATTGCTGTATATTGCTAAATATCTCCTTCATTCTACTCATTACTATGTATCTCTATATACATATTGCTGTATATTGCTAAATATCTCCTTCATTCTAATCATTACTATGTATCTATATATACATATTGCTGTACATCGCTAAATATCTCCTTCATTCTACTCATTACTATGTATCTATATATACATATTGCTGTACATTGCTAAATATCTCCTTCATTCTACTCATTACTATGTAACTCTATATACATATTGCTGTACATTGCTAAATATCTCCTTCATTCTATACTCATTTCTATGTATCTATATATACATATTGCTGTATTTTGCTAAATATCTCCATCATTCTGCTCATTACTATGTATCTATATATTCATATTGCTCTATATTGCTAAATATCTCCTTCGTTCTACTCATTAATATGTATCTATATACTTATTGCTGTATATTGCTAAATATCTTCTTCCTTCTACTCATTATTATGTCTCTATACATACATATTGCTGTATATTGCTAAATATCTCCTTCATTGTACTCATTACTATGTATCTATATATACATATTGCTGTATATCGCTAACTATCTCCTTCATTCTACTCATTACTATGTATCTATATATACATATTGCTGTATATTGCTAAATATCTCCTTCATTCTGCTCATTACTATGTATCTGTATATACATATTGCTGTATATTGCTAAATATCTCCTTCATTCTACTCATTACTATGTATCTATATATACATATTTCTGTATATCGCTAAATATCTCCTTCATTCTACTCATTATTATGTATCTATATATACATATTGCTGTATATTGCTAAATATCTCCTTCATTCTACTCATTACTATGTATCTATATATACATATTGATGTATATCGCTAAATATCTCCTTTATTCTACTCATTACTATGTATCTATATATACATTTTGCTGTATATTGCTAAATATCTCCTTCATTCTAATCATTACTATGTATCTATATATACATATTGCTGTATATTGCTAAATATCTCCTTCATTCTACTCATTACTATGTATCTCTATATACATATTGCTGTATATTGCTAAATATCTCCTTCATTCTAATCATTACTATGTATCTATATATACATATTGCTGTACATTGCTAAATATCTCCTTCATTCTACTCATTACTATGTATCTATATATACATATTGCTGTATATTGCTAAATATCTCCTTCATTCTACTCATTACTATGGATCTATATATAAATATTTCTGTATATCGCTAAATATCTCCTTCATTCTACTCATTACTATGTATCTATATATACATATTGCTGTACATCGCTTAATATCTCCTTCATTCTACTCATTACTATGTATCTATATATACATATTGCTGTACATTGCTAAATATCTCCTTCATTCTACTCATTACTATGTATCTCTATATACATATTGCTGTACATTGCTAAATCTCTCCTTCATAATACTCTTTACTATGTATCTATATATACATATTGCTGTACATTGCTAAATATCTCCTTCATTCTACACATTACTATGTATCTGTATATACATATTGCTGTATATTGCTCAATATCTCCTTCATTCTACTCATTACTATGTATCTATATATACATATTTCTGTATATTACTGAATATCTCCTTCATTCTACTCATTACTATGTATCTATATATACATATTGCTGTATATTGCTCAATATCTCCTTCATTCTACTCATTACTATGTATCAATATATATATATTGCTGTATATTGCTCAATATCTCTTTCATTCAACTAATTACTATGTATCTATATATACATATTGCTGTATATTGCTTAATATCTGCTTCATTCTACGCATTACAATGTATCTTTATATACATATTGCTGTACATTGCTAAATATCTCCTTCATTCTACTCATTACTATGTATCTATATATACATATTGCTGTATATTGCTAAATATCTCCTTCATTCTACACATTACTATGTATCTATATATACATATTGCTGTATATTGCTAAATATCTCCTTCATTCTGCTCATTACTATGTATATGTATATACATATTGCTGTATATTGCTAAATATCTCCTTCATTCTACTCATTACTATGTATCTATATATACATATTGCTGTATATTGCTAAATATCTCC
Organism: Cyrtodaria siliqua; assembly: GCA_037043455.1. NCBI lineage: Eukaryota > Metazoa > Mollusca > Bivalvia > Adapedonta > Hiatellidae > Cyrtodaria > Cyrtodaria siliqua. The sequence continues at coordinate 69,540 of JAWPHD010013156.1, forward strand.
TTCATTCTACTCATTACTATGTATCTATATATACATATTGCTGTATATTGCTACATATCTCCTTCATTCTACTCATTACTATGTATCTATATATACATATTGCTGTATTTTGCTAAATATCTCCTTCATTCTACTCATTATAATGTATCTGTCTATATATACATATTGCTGTATATTGCTTATTATTATATAACCTATAAATAGACGCGTTTTCATTGGCTAAAAAGTAATTTTTTAGAAAAAATATCTAGCGATATTGACCTGTTTTTTTCTGATATTGACCAGTTTTATAAAACTGTCCCGAGATGTGATATTATTGAAAAAATCTATTGTTTAATTGTTATAAACTGTCAAATTCAAATTGAGGGTTATATAATAAAACAGATATGGACTTTTCAGCTGTTATACATGATGTTGATATGTACCAAAAAATCATTATTGACCTCGGCTATCGCCTCGGTCAATAATGATTTTTTTGGTGCATATCACATCATGTATAACAGCTGAAAAGTCCATAATTGTATAATATCTCCTTCATTCTACTCATTACTATGTATCTATATATACATATTTCTGTATATTGCTAAATATCTCCTTCATTCTACTCATTACTATGTATCTATATATACATATTGTTGTATATTGTTAAATATCTCCTTCATTCTACTCATAACTATGTATCTATATATACATATTGATGTATATTGCTCAATATCTCCTTCATTCTACTCATTACTATGTATCTATATATACATATTGCTGTATATTGCTAAATATCTCCTTCATTCTGCTCATTACTATTTATCTGTATATACATATTGCTGTATATTGCTAAATATCTCCTTCATTCTACTCATTACTATGTATCTATATATACACATTGCTAAATATTGCTAAATATCCCCTTCATTCTACTCATAACTATGTATCTGTATATACATATTGCTGTATATTGCTAAATATCTCCTTCATTCTACTCATTAC
>JAWPHD010013157.1:0-70521 GCA_037043455.1 Cyrtodaria siliqua
GAATTTTCATGGATCTGTACTTTAAACAGTGCTTATTGGTTGCATGGTTGCATGAAAATGACCTGTAAATATGCTACAAACAATATCTAATAAACAAATACAATAAATAGTACAGTAACAGTCAATCTTTTGTAATGAGCATATTGTAAAACATGGCATGGCCCTAAAAATGGAGTTGGGGAGGATAGTCTCAGAATTATTTTTTGTCATTTTTAAACTGAAAAGTTGCATTTTCTTGATGGTTTCACATATAGAAACTGCTGAATAATGTTAAATAATTCATTTGAAGGCAGATTTTGAATATATACAAAAACTGTGGCATTTTTATGGTAAAATCTGCTATTTTGACCCCTGAAAATCACAAATATCATTTTTGAGTAGATATTATTTTCAAGATAGCTTCAACTGGTTAAACATCACATGTTGTTGATGAAATCAATTTTAAATCACTTTATTTGAAGCAAAAGATTGGAACGGTTGTCGATATATGGCATTTTGAAGATTCTAGAATTACGCGTAAAAACTGAAGGAATTTTGCCTTAGCCGAAGCTATTTTAAGCCCTCATATTTTGTCGAAAAGGATTTTTTTCTAAAAAAGAATGGTTTAATTGTTCTCAGATTAAATGTATCAAAACATTTAGCCAGAAAAAATACCTTCTGTCAGGTCTGAATGTCTCTCTATAGGTTGCGTACAGCTAAATATAGCCTGGCTGAAGCCCCGCCTTTTGTTGTGTACGATTCAGTACAGAAGTGAAAGTTCACAGAGTTCACAGAGGTCAGCAGATATAACTTTGAAATATTCAATATGCATTTTCAGGAAGGATAAACTATAGGTAAAATAATCCCCATCAGCTAGGATCATTAAATTAAATAAAAAAATATTTTTTAATGTTTTGGAAATTTAACATCCATTGAAATTGCATGTCAATATTCAGTGCGGATTCAAAAGTGTTTGTAAACACAGACATGTGCAGAGAGTTTGAGCAGAAAAAATTGTCTTTTTCACACTTTCAAAGGCTTTGTGATGGAAATATCTATGAAATAAGGTAATTTAAAGAAAATCTGGTGTATAATTCTTGAGATATTAGCTGACAGGTGCAACAGGAGGTCTATGGGAAAGTATTTAGTTTTCTGCAACCTATAGGCTAGATTCTGCATATGGTAAAAGTGAAAGTAGACATACTTTTTTTCTAACACAATGATTTGAAAGTGTGAGAAATGTTAAATTATGATGTATTTTGACTTATCTTATAACTCTTTCATGTTTTTTAAATATTTCCAAGTTTTATGATGCAAATAGTTATTTTAAATTATTTATTAAAGGTTGTGGACACAAAATTAGCCATACCTGACACCTGGTATACAAAATTGGCCTGTAATGCACATGTTTGACACAGTTAAAGATATATCTAGTAAGTTTTATTCATTTCTGAGGGCTTTGCATACGTTGTTTGGCAAAAATGTCAGTAAGCGACAATCTACATCTTTCCGAAAAGATGTCGAAAAGCCGCTTATGTCTGTTTTGAAAAAGATTTTGAGGTAAACGCTGACTTTGAGTTCATCGCTTCTATACGGTTAGTGTCGATATGCAAATATTGTATGCGGTTTAATACATTTTACAAATTAAATTATTTAGTTAGCCAAAAATATGACCTTTTCTATGCTTTTTAAAAGTTTTTATTTACCCCACCCCCCTTCATTTTAATGAATTTTCATGGATCTGTACTTTAAACAGTGCTTATTGGTTGCATGGTTGCATGAAAATGACCTGTAAATATGCTACAAACAATATCTAATAAAACAAATACAATAAATAGTACAGTAACAGTCAATCTTTTGTAATGAGCATATTGTAAAACATGGCATGGCCCTAAAAATGGAGTTGGGGAGGATAGTCTCAGAATTATTTTTTGTCATTTTTAAACTGAAAAGTTGCATTTTCTTGATGGTTTCACATATAGAAACTGCTGAATAATGTTAAATAATTCATTTGAAGGCAGATTTTGAATATATACAAAAACTGTGGCATTTTTATGGTAAAATCTGCTATTTTGACCCCTGAAAATCACAAATATCATTTTTGAGTAGATATTATTTTCAAGATAGCTTCAACTGGTTAAACATCACATGTTGTTGATGAAATCAATTTTAAATCACTTTATTTGAAGCAAAAGATTGGAACGGTTGTCGATATATGGCATTTTGAAGATTCTAGAATTACGCGTAAAAACTGAAGGAATTTTGCCTTAGCCGAAGCTATTTTAAGCCCTCATATTTTGTCGAAAAGGATTTTTTTCTAAAAAAGAATGGTTTAATTGTTCTCAGATTAAATGTATCAAAACATTTAGCCAGAAAAAATACCTTCTGTCAGGTCTGAATGTCTCTCTATAGGTTGCGTACAGCTAAATATAGCCTGGCTGAAGCCCCGCCTTTTGTTGTGTACGATTCAGTACAGAAGTGAAAGTTCACAGAGTTCACAGAGGTCAGCAGATATAACTTTGAAATATTCAATATGCATTTTCAGGAAGGATAAACTATAGGTAAAATAATCCCCATCAGCTAGGATCATTAAATTAAATAAAAAAAATATTTTTTAATGTTTTGGAAATTTAACATCCATTGAAATTGCATGTCAATATTCAGTGCGGATTCAATAGTGTTTGTAAACACAGACATGTGCAGAGAGTTTGAGCAGAAAAAATTGTCTTTTTCACACTTTCAAAGGCTTTGTGATGGAAATATCTATGAAATAAGGTAATTTAAAGAAAATCTGGTGTATAATTCTTGAGATATTAGCTGACAGGTGCAACAGGAGGTCTATGGGAAAGTATTTAGTTTTCTGCAACCTATAGGCTAGATTCTGCATATGGTAAAAGTGAAAGTAGACATACTTTTTTTCTAACACAATGATTTGAAAGTGTGAGAAATGTTAAATTATGATGTATTTTGACTTATCTTATAACTCTTTCATGTTTTTTAAATATTTCCAAGTTTTATGATGCAAAATAGTTATTTTAAATTATTTTATTAAAGGTTGTGGACACAAAATTAGCCATACCTGACACCTGGTATACAAAATTGGCCTGTAATGCACATGTTTGACACAGTTAAAGATATATCTAGTAAGTTTTATTCATTTCTGAGGGCTTTGCATACGTTGTTTGGCAAAAATGTCAGTAAGCGACAATCTACATCTTTCCGAAAAGATGTCGAAAAGCCGCTTATGTCTGTTTTGAAAAAGATTTTGAGGTAAACGCTGACTTTGAGTTCATCGCTTCTATACGGTTAGTGTCGATATGCAAATATTTTATGCGGTTTAATACATTTTACAAATTAAATTATTTAGTTAGCCAAAAATATGACCTTTTCTATGCTTTTTAAAAGTTTTTATTTACCCCACCCCCCTTCATTTTAATGAATTTTCATGGATCTGTACTTTAAACAGTGCTTATTGGTTGCATGGTTGCATGAAAATGACCTGTAAATATGCTACAAACAATATCTAATAAAACAAATACAATAAATAGTACAGTAACAGTCAATCTTTTGTAATGAGCATATTGTAAAACATGGCATGGCCCTAAAAATGGAGTTGGGGAGGATAGTCTCAGAATTATTTTTTGTCATTTTTAAACTGAAAAGTTGCATTTTCTTGATGGTTTCACATATAGAAACTGCTGAATAATGTTAAATAATTCATTTGAAGGCAGATTTTGAATATATACAAAAACTGTGGCATTTTTATGGTAAAATCTGCTATTTTGACCCCTGAAAATCACAAATATCATTTTTGAGTAGATATTATTTTCAAGATAGCTTCAACTGGTTAAACATCACATGTTGTTGATGAAATCAATTTTAAATCACTTTATTTGAAGCAAAAGATTGGAACGGTTGTCGATATATGGCATTTTGAAGATTCTAGAATTACGCGTAAAAACTGAAGGAATTTTGCCTTAGCCGAAGCTATTTTAAGCCCTCATATTTTGTCGAAAAGGATTTTTTTCTAAAAAGAATGGTTTAATTGTTCTCAGATTAAATGTATCAAAACATTTAGCCAGAAAAAATACCTTCTGTCAGGTCTGAATGTCTCTCTATAGGTTGCGTACAGCTAAATATAGCCTGGCTGAAGCCCCGCCTTTTGTTGTGTACGATTCAGTACAGAAGTGAAAGTTCACAGAGTTCACAGAGGTCAGCAGATATAACTTTGAAATATTCAATATGCATTTTCAGGAAGGATAAACTATAGGTAAAATAATCCCCATCAGCTAGGATCATTAAATTAAATAAAAAAATATTTTTTAATGTTTTGGAAATTTAACATCCATTGAAATTGCATGTCAATATTCAGTGCGGATTCAAAAGTGTTTGTAAACACAGACATGTGCAGAGAGTTTGAGCAGAAAAAATTGTCTTTTTCACACTTTCAAAGGCTTTGTGATGGAAATATCTATGAAATAAGGTAATTTAAAGAAAATCTGGTGTATAATTCTTGAGATATTAGCTGACAGGTGCAACAGGAGGTCTATGGGAAAGTATTTAGTTTTCTGCAACCTATAGGCTAGATTCTGCATATGGTAAAAGTGAAAGTAGACATACTTTTTTTCTAACACAATGATTTGAAAGTGTGAGAAATGTTAAATTATGATGTATTTTGACTTATCTTATAACTCTTTCATGTTTTTAAATATTTCCAAGTTTTATGATGCAAAATAGTTATTTTAAATTATTTTATTAAAGGTTGTGGACACAAAATTAGCCATACCTGACACCTGGTATACAAAATTGGCCTGTAATGCACATGTTTGACACAGTTAAAGATATATCTAGTAAGTTTTATTCATTTCTGAGGGCTTTGCATACGTTGTTTGGCAAAAATGTCAGTAAGCGACAATCTACATCTTTCCGAAAAGATGTCGAAAAGCCGCTTATGTCTGTTTTGAAAAAGATTTTGAGGTAAACGCTGAATTTGAGTTCATCGCTTCTATACGGTTAGTGTCGATATGCAAATATTGTATGCGGTTTAATACATTTTACAAATTAAATTATTTAGTTAGCCAAAAATATGACCTTTTCTATGCTTTTTAAAAGTTTTTATTTACCCCACCCCCCTTCATTTTAATGAATTTTCATGGATCTGTACTTTAAACAGTGCTTATTGGTTGCATGGTTGCATGAAAATGACCTGTAAATATGCTACAAACAATATCTAATAAAACAAATACAATAAATAGTACAGTAACAGTCAATCTTTTGTAATGAGCATATTGTAAAACATGGCATGGCCCTAAAAATGGAGTTGGGGAGGATAGTCTCAGAATTATTTTTTGTCATTTTTAAACTGAAAAGTTGCATTTTCTTGATGGTTTCACATATAGAAACTGCTGAATAATGTTAAATAATTCATTTGAAGGCAGATTTTGAATATATACAAAAACTGTGGCATTTTTATGGTAAAATCTGCTATTTTGACCCCTGAAAATCACAAATATCATTTTTGAGTAGATATTATTTTCAAGATAGCTTCAACTGGTTAAACATCACATGTTGTTGATGAAATCAATTTTAAATCACTTTATTTGAAGCAAAAGATTGGAACGGTTGTCGATATATGGCATTTTGAAGATTCTAGAATTACGCGTAAAAACTGAAGGAATTTTGCCTTAGCCGAAGCTATTTTAAGCCCTCATATTTTGTCGAAAAGGATTTTTTTCTAAAAAAGAATGGTTTAATTGTTCTCAGATTAAATGTATCAAAACATTTAGCCAGAAAAAATACCTTCTGTCAGGTCTGAATGTCTCTCTATAGGTTGCGTACAGCTAAATATAGCCTGGCTGAAGCCCCGCCTTTTGTTGTGTACGATTCAGTACAGAAGTGAAAGTTCACAGAGTTCACAGAGGTCAGCAGATATAACTTTGAAATATTCAATATGCATTTTCAGGAAGGATAAACTATAGGTAAAATAATCCCCATCAGCTAGGATCATTAAATTAAATAAAAAAATATTTTTTAATGTTTTGGAAATTTAACATCCATTGAAATTGCATGTCAATATTCAGTGCGGATTCAAAAGTGTTTGTAAACACAGACATGTGCAGAGAGTTTGAGCAGAAAAAATTGTCTTTTTCACACTTTCAAAGGCTTTGTGATGGAAATATCTATGAAATAAGGTAATTTAAAGAAAATCTGGTGTATAATTCTTGAGATATTAGCTGACAGGTGCAACAGGAGGTCTATGGGAAAGTATTTAGTTTTCTGCAACCTATAGGCTAGATTCTGCATATGGTAAAAGTGAAAGTAGACATACTTTTTTTCTAACACAATGATTTGAAAGTGTGAGAAATGTTAAATTATGATGTATTTTGACTTATCTTATAACTCTTTCATGTTTTTTAAATATTTCCAAGTTTTATGATGCAAAATAGTTATTTTAAATTATTTTATTAAAGGTTGTGGACACAAAATTAGCCATACCTGACACCTGGTATACAAAATTGGCCTGTAATGCACATGTTTGACACAGTTAAAGATATATCTAGTAAGTTTTATTCATTTCTGAGGGCTTTGCATACGTTGTTTGGCAAAAATGTCAGTAAGCGACAATCTACATCTTTCCGAAAAGATGTCGAAAAGCCGCTTATGTCTGTTTTGAAAAAGATTTTGAGGTAAACGCTGACTTTGAGTTCATCGCTTCTATACGGTTAGTGTCGATATGCAAATATTGTATGCGGTTTAATACATTTTACAAATTAAATTATTTAGTTAGCCAAAAATATGACCTTTTCTATGCTTTTTAAAAGTTTTTATTTACCCCACCCCCCTTCATTTTAATGAATTTTCATGGATCTGTACTTTAAACAGTGCTTATTGGTTGCATGGTTGCATGAAAATGACCTGTAAATATGCTACAAACAATATCTAATAAAACAAATACAATAAATAGTACAGTAACAGTCAATCTTTTGTAATGAGCATATTGTAAAACATGGCATGGCCCTAAAAATGGAGTTGGGGAGGATAGTCTCAGAATTATTTTTTGTCATTTTTAAACTGAAAAGTTGCATTTTCTTGATGGTTTCACATATAGAAACTGCTGAATAATGTTAAATAATTCATTTGAAGGCAGATTTTGAATATATACAAAAACTGTGGCATTTTTATGGTAAAATCTGCTATTTTGACCCCTGAAAATCACAAATATCATTTTTGAGTAGATATTATTTTCAAGATAGCTTCAACTGGTTAAACATCACATGTTGTTGATGAAATCAATTTTAAATCACTTTATTTGAAGCAAAAGATTGGAACGGTTGTCGATATATGGCATTTTGAAGATTCTAGAATTACGCGTAAAAACTGAAGGAATTTTGCCTTAGCCAAAGCTATTTTAAGCCCTCATATTTTGTCGAAAAGGATTTTTTTCTAAAAAAGAATGGTTTAATTGTTCTCAGATTAAATGTATCAAAACATTTAGCCAGAAAAAATACCTTCTGTCAGGTCTGAATGTCTCTCTATAGGTTGCGTACAGCTAAATATAGCCTGGCTGAAGCCCCGCCTTTTGTTGTGTACGATTCAGTACAGAAGTGAAAGTTCACAGAGTTCACAGAGGTCAGCAGATATAACTTTGAAATATTCAATATGCATTTTCAGGAAGGATAAACTATAGGTAAAATAATCCCCATCAGCTAGGATCATTAAATTAAATAAAAAAATATTTTTTAATGTTTTGGAAATTTAACATCCATTGAAATTGCATGTCAATATTCAGTGCGGATTCAATAGTGTTTGTAAACACAGACATGTGCAGAGAGTTTGAGCAGAAAAAATTGTCTTTTTCACACTTTCAAAGGCTTTGTGATGGAAATATCTATGAAATAAGGTAATTTAAAGAAAATCTGGTGTATAATTCTTGAGATATTAGCTGACAGGTGCAACAGGAGGTCTATGGGAAAGTATTTAGTTTTCTGCAACCTATAGGCTAGATTCTGCATATGGTAAAAGTGAAAGTAGACATACTTTTTTTCTAACACAATGATTTGAAAGTGTGAGAAATGTTAAATTATGATGTATTTTGACTTATCTTATAACTCTTTCATGTTTTTTAAATATTTCCAAGTTTTATGATGCAAAATAGTTATTTTAAATTATTTTATTAAAGGTTGTGGACACAAAATTAGCCATACCTGACACCTGGTATACAAAATTGGCCTGTAATGCACATGTTTGACACAGTTAAAGATATATCTAGTAAGTTTTATTCATTTCTGAGGGCTTTGCATACGTTGTTTGGCAAAAATGTCAGTAAGCGACAATCTACATCTTTCCGAAAAGATGTCGAAAAGCCGCTTATGTCTGTTTTGAAAAAGATTTTGAGGTAAACGCTGACTTTGAGTTCATCGCTTCTATACGGTTAGTGTCGATATGCAAATATTTTATGCGGTTTAATACATTTTACAAATTAAATTATTTAGTTAGCCAAAAATATGACCTTTTCTATGCTTTTTAAAAGTTTTTATTTACCCCACCCCCCTTCATTTTAATGAATTTTCATGGATCTGTACTTTAAACAGTGCTTATTGGTTGCATGGTTGCATGAAAATGACCTGTAAATATGCTACAAACAATATCTAATAAAACAAATACAATAAATAGTACAGTAACAGTCAATCTTTTGTAATGAGCATATTGTAAAACATGGCATGGCCCTAAAAATGGAGTTGGGGAGGATAGTCTCAGAATTATTTTTTGTCATTTTTAAACTGAAAAGTTGCATTTTCTTGATGGTTTCACATATAGAAACTGCTGAATAATGTTAAATAATTCATTTGAAGGCAGATTTTGAATATATACAAAAACTGTGGCATTTTTATGGTAAAATCTGCTATTTTGACCCCTGAAAATCACAAATATCATTTTTGAGTAGATATTATTTTCAAGATAGCTTCAACTGGTTAAACATCACATGTTGTTGATGAAATCAATTTTAAATCACTTTATTTGAAGCAAAAGATTGGAACGGTTGTCGATATATGGCATTTTGAAGATTCTAGAATTACGCGTAAAAACTGAAGGAATTTTGCCTTAGCCGAAGCTATTTTAAGCCCTCATATTTTGTCGAAAAGGATTTTTTTCTAAAAAAGAATGGTTTAATTGTTCTCAGATTAAATGTATCAAAACATTTAGCCAGAAAAAATACCTTCTGTCAGGTCTGAATGTCTCTCTATAGGTTGCGTACAGCTAAATATAGCCTGGCTGAAGCCCCGCCTTTTGTTGTGTACGATTCAGTACAGAAGTGAAAGTTCACAGAGTTCACAGAGGTCAGCAGATATAACTTTGAAATATTCAATATGCATTTTCAGGAAGGATAAACTATAGGTAAAATAATCCCCATCAGCTAGGATCATTAAATTAAATAAAAAAATATTTTTTAATGTTTTGGAAATTTAACATCCATTGAAATTGCATGTCAATATTCAGTGCGGATTCAATAGTGTTTGTAAACACAGACATGTGCAGAGAGTTTGAGCAGAAAAAATTGTCTTTTTCACACTTTCAAAGGCTTTGTGATGGAAATATCTATGAAATAAGGTAATTTAAAGAAAATCTGGTGTATAATTCTTGAGATATTAGCTGACAGGTGCAACAGGAGGTCTATGGGAAAGTATTTAGTTTTCTGCAACCTACAGAGTTAAGTGTTGAGACACCCCGAACTCGAAATCTCACGAAAAACGAGAGCGAGATTTGATAATGGTAAAAGGGTGAATAGAAGACAATGTAAATTGTATGCACATTAAAACACAGTTTCTACTTACGATTACTTGTATTTGCCAAACTCCAAAATGTCAACGTCTCTCTCTCTCTTCGAACATGTGAAGTAAAAATTTAATGGCCGCTTCTGCGCACACAAAAAAGGAAGAAGCTATGACGTCACGCTCTTCCGCTAATACATTACTTTAATGAAACATCTCCCGATTATTTGCGTTTTTCCCAGTGAGGTATAAATTACATTTACACACATTATAACTAACTCGTACACATATACAAAACTTCCTTGGAATTTTATTAGAACGAAACATATTTCACCTCGATTCCAAAACGTATGCAGAAAATGGAATTCACAATTAACTATATCCATACACGAGGGATACAGCAAATGTACGCTTCACTGGTCACTACATACGCTATATGGAATCGCCAATTAGTTCAAACCTAATCTCAGTAATAGAGCGTTCTAATGATTTCCATACACGGTAATAGTTAACTGAATTTACATATTCATGAATAATAACGCTCTATGAAAATATGGTAACATCCGCGTAGTGCGCTGAAACGATTTATCCGTTTTCGCCAAAAAATGAAACATAGCATACACATAACATTCAGCCCAAAACACCAGTGCAAAACAAACAACTATTACAAAGACAAATAAACAGTAAACACAAAAAGGTTGACAATAATGGTACCGCTTTCGAAGATCAGCAACAAAAGGCCGATGGAGTCTAAATCAAGATTCCAAAATCGGTGTACCAAATTTCACTCTTACACTGTTGTCATCCAAATTAAACGTGACAATGTAAATAAAGAAATCCCCGCCAAGCCACAGCAACAAGTGAAGAAATCGTAAAGGGTACTGCAGGATAAGATTAAACGTTATCACCCTTTCACGATTTAGGTAGTTATCATCATAGGGTCCACAATCTGTCCGGTTATCGAACAATCAAAGACGGAAGCATAGTGGCGAGCTGTAAATGGGTCAACCGCTAAAAATACAGTGTGTAGAAAAAAATATAGGGTCATAGCCTCTTTTGATAAACTTTCTAATAAATTCAATAAAAAGCGTACGAAATAAATTGATCAAGACAAAGGATATATTATGAAGTTTGTAAATCACGCCACCATAGAAGTCAGATTGTGAAAATGCTGATGCAAAATAATTCCTACATTCATTGTATATTTATACGATAATAAAAAACGTTTTCTCGAGTTTATGAATAAGTTGCTAAACATATGCCCTATAAGAAGTTGCTGGGGAACATTTACGTCTAAGTGAGGATAATTTACAAAAGTTCCGCAGTTCATACCCCATTGGGATAGCAACACATCGTCTTAAAAAAATACTGCCATACCCGACTAAATACCATCTTATATGAATATAAGTGTTTCACGATCTTCCTGGCAAGTGTAATCCTCTAAATTTAATGTTATCATTGGCCAAATACGTGTTGTTTTTGTGTGTTGTTTTTACTGGCAAAAGAGTTTTGAATAAGAGGAAAGAATTTGCCTTTGATAGGATTGTGTGATAAGCGTGTACATAGTGTAGAAACGATATACATGCAAGTACTTATATGAAACTGATCTCCTGAATGTGTTGTTGATAAAATAATCCCAGAGTTGTCATAAGTGTTGACATGATCTTTAGTGGCAGTAAGACAATAAGTTAAAAGTTTGAAGATGTGTGTAGTGGTGCAGGCACCAGAATTAGAAATAAAACGGGTTTTATAAGGTTGTTTGTGTACTTTCAGAATCAAGTACTTAGTAGGAATTTCTTTTTGTTTTCGTATACCCCCAATAATTTGAAAGCGGTGCACTGAATTATATGCCTGAAAATAGCATGATACTCAGTAAATTGACCTAGACTACCCGAAATACCTAAAATAATACATTGACGTAATATAGGCGGAAGTATTAGCATCTTTATCAGCAGCACCTATAACAAACTCACCGTTGTTCGGTTCTTTACCCATTTTAAATTTGGTCATACCTTTTTAACTTGAAAGTAACCATTTTATCTTCTAGTTTCCAGAAATGTCATTCTGCTTGGAATTTGTTCTACATGCTACGTTTCTTATTAACCATTGTATTTCTTCTGGTTTGATGACATCCATTTTTTCTTACCCGACGGTAGATAATAATTTTGTTTTTAACGAACGGCTGTTGAGTTCACCGCGCTTAATCTGTGTTTTGTCGCCTTGTTTGTTTACTGTTGAGTATTGTTCGGCTAATGTTTTATTAATTGGGTACGCGAGAATAGTGTTGTGTGCACCCTAAACTCTGTTTTAAACCCCTAGCTGCCTTTGTTGCCACTGACCGTTCCAAGCATTCACAGTTCCAAAGCGTTAGCTCTATTGCCAACCTTTTATGTTTGTGATGCCTTGTCTTTTATGTATCCTTCTTGTTTCTATGCATGTTTCTGTGGCCCTTCAATGTTACATTTCTAGTTCAACATTTTTTGGTTTAAATCTCTATTTCTGATTGTGTCTACTGTTCTTGTCGAGTGGCACTTACATAGATAGAGATAAGCTATTTGCAAATACAACAATTATTTTGCCATTGTCCATTCGCAAGGAAATGTTTCCACCTCACTTCTTAGTCTACATTTTACGTTATGAGTGTCTTATATTAAACACGTGACAGGTTTTGTATTTTTTTATCAAACGGCAAATTAATCGCATTGGTGATACATTAAATAAGCAATAAAATGGAATTAGTTAATCAATATTCGAACTATATTTTGACTTTATTGTCAAGTTGGTCGCTGCAGACAGGGGTATTGGCGAGCTGTGCACACATAAAATTGATTTAAGCTTACCAGTTTGCCGTACTGCCAACTTACCGTTCCAAGTCGTATTCACCACTCTTTATGTTGAATCTTACTTGGATATTATTATCTTTAGGAGTTTACGAATATCTCTATCAAAATTCCGCTTATCGGCACATCATTTACGCATTCATTCTGGTCGATTCGACAGAGAAAGAATTGAAAGAAATAATCGTGTTTGTCAGCTTTGCGATACAAATGAAGTAGAAGACGAGTATCATTTTGTGTTTATATGTCCCTTGTACTCAGATTTAAGAACAGTGTATTTAAAGCGTTTCTATATCGACATAGTCCTAGTATGTATAAATGTACGCTTCTCCTTCAAAGTAATAACAAATCAGAAATACTTATGCTCAGTAAATTTATCAATAAAGCATTTTTGCTTCGTATAAATCGTTTAAACAATAATAATACTTAATAGCGATCTAACTTATTTACTAAAAAAATTAGATTTTCTGGGCGGAGGGTTATTCCCTACTGTATATTGTGATTAGTGAACTGACACTAAGACTGAAATTGCTAATAGGAGTGCATCCAATATTTATTATACCTCCGAATTTGTATTTATTTGTATTCATTTGATTCAGTTTATTTTGAATGACTTATCATACACCATAACTATTGACGTATGTATACATGCTTTCGTGTATCACGAAAAACTGTAAAGTTTAAGTGAATAAAGAATATGTTCTGTTATTTTCTGTATTGTCCTTTCATTGAATAGTTAATTTGCTCTTATAATAAGTTGTATACAGTGCGGACCTACATTGCCATTTTGTTTGTGTACTGCGGTTGCTAAAGGTCCATTTTCCTCTTTAAACATGTAATAGAGCCTAACAATAGAGGCAACACAATAGAGCCTAACAATAGAGGCAACACAATTTAAAATTTAAAAGCAACTGTGTTTATCCTTAAAGTGTTCAACGGTTCTTTTAATAAATAGTTCTTCGAATTAAGTAGTGATAATTATTTAAGAAAGGAAGATTATAGTGGTTAATTATAGTGGTTATTTTGTGAGTTAACGATTAAGTACTTGAAGCCTCACAACATCTGCATTTCTAAGGTTTATTTAACAAGTTACATGTTCGTAAACATCTCGTATGGAAACTGGGATTATAATAATCATCTAGGGAAGTATTTTATAGTGGATTTCATTAAATGCTTAAGAAAAAGGGATAAATAATCCATACAAACAGGAGGTCTCACTGTTGTTCTTTTTTATTTGTTGTTGTTGTTGTTGTTTTGTTTTTGCTTTGTTGTCTTGTGTGTGTGGACTGTTGGTTGTTGGTTTTTATTGCAAAGATATATTTGTATTTAGGTAATCAGTTTGTTACATATATCCGTTTACTGAATTAACTGTCATAATATTGCGTTTGTATTCAAAAGAGTATGAGTGGACCTTTGGAAAGGGCCGAACACGACAAATACGAAATATTGCAGTCTCGGTTTGATTGAGACTGTTCACGAACGGTAGTGAAATATGCTCACTAGCCCCGGGTTGAGCAGAACTCAATATTCATAAAATCAATAATACAGAATGTTAACCATCCCGAAGATGGCATGCATATGGCTGTGGACATGCTTCTTTTACTGTCATTATTCCATGTCCGGCGGCGTATGGTTCCAGTATCTAACAAAATTCTATGCCCCGAAAAGCGAAATAAACAAAATGGGATTAGTTGGGAGCAGCTGTTATGAAGCCTGCGCATCACAAATAACAAAATACTAAATTAAAAAGCAGACAGCATATCCTATGGGTGTCAAACAATACCCAGAGCCTTTATCGCCCGGAGAAGTGGAAACACCGAAATTTAAATAAGAAAACATTAAACTTATATTGAAGCCACGCTTATAGTTTCTCTGCCACAGCTCTAGTGATTTGAGCGAGATGGCACCTGAAACAATGCAGGGGTCATGATGAAGACCTTTAATGAGCATGTTGAACATCTGGAAAAAGATGACTTGAACAAATTCCTTCAAAGTAACATGAAACTAATATATCCTGAAAATATGGTGAAAATGTTAAGTAATAAACTAATAATTTGGTTCATCAAATTAATCTGAAACCAATATTTACAGAAAATATTGTGAACATGTTAAGTAATAAACTAACAATTTATTTAATCGTTTTATTTCTACTTTCAGGTATTGTCAAATGTAACGTGACGTGATGAAAACACGAGCTGACGAGCGACTGTTAAATGTCCTGATAACTAGCTAATTATCAATCGAGTCGCGTTTAATTGCGTTTTGCTCTTTGATGTAATGAAACACAGTTCCACGAACAAAGTCAGTGTGACAGGAGAACGTGTTTATTAATTTATAACTGATGAGCAGCTTTGCTGTGAAGTTAATTCAAAATGAAATTAAGAAACCGTTCGTCCACGCATCACATAACTATGCGTCGACTGCTTGTGATTATATTGAGATGGTAAAATCGTTCAGTTCAATCAATGAAACGTTGACAATTCGAGCAGAAAAACGTTTTACAGCAGACAAAACGAGAAAGGCAGAGATAAGCTTTTTTAAATTGAACTAATCAGTGGTTATTAAACAAGCATTACAATGGAACTGAATAAACAGATAACAAGCTGAAGAAAGAATAAATTGAATTTATATGTGAGATTTATTTGTCCACGAATGTCCTAACACACTCCAACACCAGACGACAATTCCCCTGGAAGATTCCAACTGGCATTCAGCACTTATGTCAAATGGTTCTCAGACAAGACATTTTATTCAGGGAGCAAGAGCTCTCGTAGACGCCGAAATGTTGTAGCAATTATGTGTTAAAAGCGTGAAGGAAACGAACGAACAAATAGGTTTTGTTTAGCCTCGTATACTCATTATAACAATCGGATTGCTTGTGAATACAAATAAGTTAATTTACAAAATTGGACTATCCCATGGTTTATTGTGTCTTGGCGGGCCACAAATGGTAAGAATTTGTGGATAAAACAGCATTAGGACTGATTTGGTGTACGGCTTAATTGAGGAATGTTCCTGCAGGATGCTAGACTCCATGTGTGGGAAGGAATAGCACCATGAATTTCAGATGGTGACTGATTGATAGGGCGAAGAAAAACGTTAACGTACACATGACTTCATAAAATATTGTTTATAAAAACAAGCGTTTATCTAGCTGACGCCAGTCCAAAGTCATGAATATTGGAAGCTTGTAGTAATAAAACATCACAATAAAGAAAACAAGACAGGAATAGACAAAGTTGCTCGCGACACTTAATTATCAGACGAAAGATCACGTGATCAAGGCCAATTTGAATAACACTAGGTAGACTACGTTTATTGAATAAAACAATATAATTTGTATTGTTTCACGACAAACAAGAAGCTTGGAAGGAAATACTGTCGAATTAAGCAATCGTATATTTCCTGTTGACTTTTATATCTATTCAAATATAATTTATACTGGATATCTACAACTTAAATGTGATATTTACAAATTAAGTCTATATAAATGACATCTACAACTTAAGTCTATATAAATGACATCTACAACTTAAGTCTATATAAACGATATCTACAACTTAAGTCTATATAAATGACATCTACAACTTAAGTCTATATAAATGATATCTACAACTTAAGTTTATGTAAATGACATCTACAACTTAAGCCTATATAAATGATATCTACAACTTAAGCCTGCCTAAATAAATGATATCTACAACTTAAGTTTATATAAAATGACAGCAAAAAGGATCGGGGGCAACATGCTTACTAAATTTCCTTTCCTTAAAAGAGTAATTGTATTTTGAACCCATCTAATTTATCAATCGTATTTTGAACCCGTCTAATGTTGAACCCGTCTAATTTACCAATCGTATTTTGAAACCGTCCAATTTACCAATCGTATTTTATATCACTGTGTGGAGTGACGGTTTACTGTTTAACTGAACCCTAGATGTATACCACAGCATTTATTACCGGACAATTGAAGAGTAATTGGTGCCATACTTGACATTTAAATCCTCTGATAACGAGATATTAGGCATATCAGATCGAACTGCAATCTGGAACATCGCAAAATGACGATCACGGACAAGCTGAACAATAAAGCGATCATTGAACTCGGTAATGGTGTATTCCCCTATGAATGGCGGTTATTGTGTTAGAGTTGTTGCGCAAATAGTGTCATTGAAACAAATCGTCATAACGCCGGTGTTAATATAACTGTTGTGACTATTTCGAGGTAAGATTATTACGCATTTGGAACGTTGTATTTCTTTCGCGTTTCCCAAAACGTGTATGAAGCATCGTTTACCACTAATTTAAACTGTACTACGTGCAATGTAAATTAAGAGGATTAAAAATATGCAAAATAGAAATTACACCAAACAGTGTTTTATCTACAAATTTATTCTTGCGAGTCAATTTCTATCATAATGACAAAATCGATAAGTCAGTCTATGGAAATAGTCTAAAAAACAAATGGATTTTTATGATTCATTTTAGACGGATGCATTTGACTCAAACATTCGTGGCAAACACTTCACGAACACAATGCAAGATGCAAAACACATTATTTCATAACGCAATGTGCACCCAGACTGCATGACAGTAATTCATTCACTATGGATTATATTGGACTGGAGTGTATTAACGGTACGGTTGATTACACCGACCCTCATTCGACGCTCACTATTGTCAAGACGGTAGCGCTGGGGATGATAGACCTTGTCGTCCTTCTCGGCAACAGCCTTGTCGTTGCCGCTGTTATTACAACTAGAAAACTACGAACGGTCACAAATATCTTCATAGTATCGCTTGCCTGTGCCGATCTTCTTCTTGGATTTGCCGTTTTACCGTTTTCAATTTCTATTGAAGTAGTGGATATCTGGCTATGGGGATCTATCTGGTGCAGTATTTGGCTGGCTATAGATGTATTGCTGTGTACGGCATCTATTTTAAGTCTTTGTGCCATCAGTTTTGACCGTTACATTGCGGTAACGCATCCAATTCGTTATCCTAGCCTTATATCGCCATTTCGCGGTAAAGTTTTAGTATCGAGTGTGTGGATACTCTCGTTTGTCATTTGTTTGCCGCCTCTTCTGGGATGGAATGATTCTTCAACGGATATTTCTGCTGCTGCTGATACGGTTTCTACTTACACAGAAACATTGCAAAATAGCTCAATTAAATACATGGATAAACTCCGAGAGATTCCGATTGGAGTTGCCGCAGATTTTGTTCTGAATTTGACAACAGAGGATTACTTCTATGACGGTTTGTTCTCAAATTCAACATCGTTTGTAGTAGGACGTAATGGCTGCAATTTAAACCTGCCTACATGCGAGCTAACACCAACCAGTGGCTATAGAGTGTATGCCTCAATGGGTTCTTTCTTCATACCCATGCTCGTGATGGTGTTCTTTTATTTCCGAATATATTTAACAGCTATCAAAACTGCCACCGCAATACGGAAAGGTGTTTTAACCACAAAAGCAAGTACTGAATATGCTCATGCGAACGGGTACGGAGACGGGTCGATTCAGTTGAGAGTTCATAGGGGCGGGAGTAAATCCTCGTCCCATTATTCATACCAGAGAAACACTGAGGGACGACGCTATGTCAGCAATGATGGCGCCTTGTCACCTCATACAAGCTGTCAAAGGTCAGCATCTGCTCATGTTTCAAGTTCAAACGAAATTAATGTTTTAGATTGCCGGATAGAAGATAAAAGCAAAAATAACAATGAAATACCAAAATATAACGGCCGTGGAGTTTTGCTTATAAGACCAAAAAAGTCGAAAGAATCATCGAATAAGAAAAACAAACACTTATATGATTGCACCGAAATGGAAGTTTTGAACCCGAAGAAAAACAAAAATGGTTCCCCGAAATCTGTTCAAAGTAATACAAATGGAATAGTACACAATGAATCACAAACACGTGCTGTGACAAGATTCCCGCGAAGGTGTAAACTTCTTATTAAAGAAGGCAAGACGTCTATAGGGGCAAAGGGGCATGCGCGAAAATTTAGGCGGGAAACCAAAGCCGCCAAAACGCTTGCAATAATTGTTGGAGCTTTTATCGTCTGCTGGTTCCCATTTTTCACCATTTATCTCGTGGGCGCTTTTTGCGACAAATGCGTCAGTGACATCGTATTTTCCGTGTTTTTCTGGCTTGGTTATTGTAACTCAGCACTTAATCCATGCATTTATGCGTATTTTTCAAGAGACTTCCGGTTTGCGTTTAAACGATTGCTTTCCTGTCGACGAAATGGATTTAACCAAGCTGCGCGCGCAGATTACGTCACCGGAACCAGGAAAGCGATGGCAAATCATCCACAACATGAAAACGACAGCATTTCTGACTATTAATGCAATGGTATTCGTATAACATCTAAATCAAATGGAAATTTGAAACTTACGGTAATATTAGATTAGTGATAAGGATCATTTTGGACTAGACAACTCATTATACTGTTCCACAAATATATTAATGTCATATCGGTAATCATCTATTTCATTTAATTAAGTCGCATGTCAACACATGATTATACATAGTCAGGGCATGGATCACGTGATTTCACAATGTCCCGAAAACCGGTAAATCATTCCGATTCGGAGTAAGCTTTTCTTTACTGGGCTCATGCGCATGGTGTGTATTATGGGGCATCGTGAGTGGAATGATTTGTTGGTGAATTTTTTATAGTTTGTTATATAATTTGCCCACGTTTTCAAAATGTTGTTTCTAGTCGGTCTCATGCGCTTGAAAACTTCGAAAACTGGGGCGGAGTTTACGATAAACTTTTTAACATTTTGCCACGAACGTATCAATAGAAGACATAATCTGCCATCTTTGCGCTATATTAAATGAAAATGAATGTATTAATACAATATATAAAATTATACAGAATGCTTTTAACTCGTAGCGAGACGTTTTGAAATCCACGTGATCCCCCACCATGTTGGCCGCAGGCCTGTATCTATAATAGCGGTAACATAAGCATGTATTGTATTCTAGTTTATTAAAGTATCGCCAAAGCACACAGTAGTATATACAATTAGACATTACATATGATTTTAATTATTCCATTCTAAAATAATTATAAGAGACTATATTGAATTAATATCATTTACAACAATAACAAAATATGACAAAGTTAAATGTAAGTGATTTTGCACGAGCCGTGTCACAATACTCACAAATAACTGAAACAATACCTAAAATACCAATTACTTTTTCTTTTATTTTAAATATGTATCATACAATTAAATGTTTTGGCCTATACACAAATCATATATTATATGTTATATTGCTAAAAGCTGGACAGTCAATGTTACACCCCGGCATGTGTATCATAACCAGGTCATAAACGTGAATTTTGTAAATAAGCACCTTGGGACAATGTTATCCATCTTGTAAGCGCAAAATAAAAAAAAAGCTAAAAAAGCATTTATCATGTATATGTGTGCTTACGTTTCATCATGTTTGCATGATCACGTAGTCTTTTACACAAGGAAGCTGTATGTGAGAAGGCTATCCAGCTGGCTGGCGCAACGTCGGTGGTTCTACCCAGGTGCCCGCCCGTGCACGAAATTTTCCCGGAGGGGCACCTGGGGTCTTCCTTCACCAGTGGAAGCTGGAAAGTCGCCATATGACCTTAGCTGTTGGTGCGACTATAAAATCCAATTCATTCAATCAATCAATCTTTTACACAAAAATAAACGATGCATTAGAATATGTTGATGCAAGTTAAAGTTTAGGTTAAGTTTATTTATGTTTGTATACGTTTGTTAATTTATGATTTTTTTAAATAAGTGTTTTTACTGTTAACATTTAGTAGTGTTAAAATTACAATTGTAACTGATTATTTTACAAGTATGTTAACAAATTTAAATAAATTATTTTACAAGTGCGTTATTATTTAAAATGTATGTCACTTTTATTTCATTATCGTATACGCGTGTTGATTTTAATCGAGTATTGTTCAAGTGTGCTATTTTTTTAATTTATGCAATTTGTATTATAATTCAGTGTTAACATATATGACTAATTTAAGAAATTATCATAAAATTACTATACTATAAACGAATTAAAAACTAAATATCACAAACAGACATGTTTATTTCTAAAAGTCGTTTGTTTGAATGGATTTTCAAAAATAGGCAACATAACATATAAATGAACTATCACTTATTAAACACTTAAAATGTGAAAGGTGTCTAGGGGTAATAAATACGGAAGCGGAGATCCGCTGAAAGCAACGGAGTCAAACAAGAGAGAACTAGCAAACTCGGGTTTATTGAGTTGTTCATGAGAGGTAATAAAGGCAAGCAAAACGTGCAAAATGTGAATAGATTAAATCTCTTCAAACTGGATCTTCAACGACGCTAAATGTAGTAACTTTTTTCTTCTCGATATTAGACTCCCTATGGTTAACTTTCAAATAAGTGGTAAAACCAGCAGATATGGTTCGAGTTTTTTTATGTTTTTTTATTCAGGAGCGATGATTTTAATATCTTTCGATATCTTTAATTATCCCTACTTAGGCATCTCATGGGGAATCTGTTAATATAATATACTGAGGATTGGATATTCGTAACCTTTGTATAACTAAAAATCTGTACCATCAGCGCTACCGTTACCAAAAGCGGCGAACAGCCTTTGCAATGTTATTATCATAACCCGATCTGCTTTTGAAATATAAAAGTTATTTATAAACGCTTCTGCGCCGAGAGCTATCACAAAGTGATTTATATGGTGACGTGTTTTACAAACTGCCTAAGATCTTTAGTCTGAATCACTTTAAAGTTAAAGTTTATTAAAATATGTTATGACCCTACCATTTTGCAACGCACTGCAAGTTTAATGGTTGACCCATTTACAGTTCGTCACTATGTTTTCCTATTTGATTGTGCGATGACCGCACATATTGTGGGCCCTATATATGATGACGTCTTTCTAAAATCCTGTATGGACGGTAACGTTTGATGTTTGTCTTTAATCCCTCTAATGGTTTATTCTTCAGTTGCTCTGAATTCTGCCAAGTCATTAAGTACTTGCTTTGTGAATTTCTAGGCATTTATATATTCCTATATACATGATCATTTTTGTGTTACCTAAATTGCCTATTTTTATTTTGCCTAGCTTGTTAGAGGATATAGCCTTCCGTGGATTTCTTTCTTTACACTGTCCCCTTTTATTGGGATGTCAGTATGGTAAGAGTGAGGTTTGGTGCACCCTAGAAGCTCAGTGGTTTAACTTGTTTTACTCATCAAAAAGCAATTGACCAACTGAGCTCTTTCTCAGTATATTTCGATGGTTTGTCAAGATTTTTAAAACAAAAATAAAAAAACACAAAAAAGCATTTAAATAAACATGTCAGACCTAATGAAGTTGACAAAAAGGTTTTATTTAATGGGACACATTGGTCTATTTTACACCTGTGCAAGCATCAAAACAATACAAACGTTAATGTACGTGTTTTCTTTTGTTCATCCTAATCTACCTATTCAAATAGCTGAAATTAATTTACTTTTGAAATATTTTACAATTTTTCTAATATTAGCGATATCCCGCTATTTTTGAGTTGAGGTGTCCCGCCAGTTTTGAGTTGAGCTATTTTTGAGTTGAGGTGTCCGTTAGTTTTGATCTGAGGTGTCCCGCTAGTTTTGAGTTGAGGTCTCCCGCTAGTTTTGAGTTGAGGTGTCCCGTTAGTTTTGATCTGAGGTCTCCCGCTAGTTTTGAATTGAGGTGTCCCGCTAATTTTGAGCTGATTTGTCCCGCTAGTTTTGAGTTGAGGTGTTCCGCTAGTTTTGAGAAATAATGAAAGCAATTATTTAAATGATCCAATCATGTTTTCTCTTAACCCTTAACCCGCTAAGCACAACTATAAAAGCCTTTGCGTCCATTGTAAACCCGCAGTAACTCGCAGGCTGATCAGGGTTTATTTATAATGTCCCGCTGCTGATCAGTCATTTTTCCAAAACACATATTTGTCACATAAATGGAATCGTCTTAATTCTTAAGGAGTATAAATCGCATACGAGAAAAATATGCTATAAATGCGTTGTACCTTAGTCATTTATCCAAGTATGCGCGTGCAAGAAATTTTAGGGCGTTGCAGTTTTCAGTAAAAATAACAGCTCGATCCAATCAAGATTTACCGATATTTTATGAAAATGATAGGTTTCACGAGTACATCGAACATCGACAGAACTCACGAACTGTTTATAAAAGGTAATGACTAACACTCATATCAAAGGAAGTATAGGTATTGGTTTATATTTTGAATGTTATGGAACTATTTGCAAGCGACGCGAAGCGGGGCGCAGCATTATGTTCCGTAAAATGCAAAATATAAATAATAACCGCCTTACAGGTCCCGTATCTTTTGTGTACAGTCCTTGTAAGTGTTTGTCTGATATGTTGATAATGTAACAATAAGAATGACACAAAATTTAGGGAAAACGCTTACCCAGGATATACAAGAAAACAGTGATACAGAGTATCTCCAGCCGGTCAGAACAGTTACATAGAAAAACAGTAAGAGTAATGATCATGGTTAGAATATGAAAAAATGGTAAATTATCATAGTTATAAACACAAATACAACTTCATGATAATCTAATAGCAATTGGATTGAAAGATTAGCGTCTATGAAGATAATCTCAGTTTTTAGCAATGTAAATTTACATTAGAAGAAAGGATTTAATGTTAGATGTTTTGTTTTTATCATAGAAATCTGATCAGTAGTTCATGAAAATAAGTAGCTGTGGAGCAGACCTATTCAAAGTCTTTAGAAGATGCTTCAGTTAAGGTTTCATCAACTCTGTTTAATGACTAAAGAGGTGTTGCTTATTTTCAAATCAAGCAGCACCAAAATGAGATACATATATAACTGTACACACAACAGTTATAATATTTAAATACAATTTCCTGTATAATTAATATGAATTATTGAACAAATGCAAGTTATGTAGAAAAACTAACGGGGCGCCGCAAGCCTTTGAAAAATCAACATTACCGTTTATCCCTTTAATAAAGTTTAACATCAATCAATATCAATGACGATACCGATTTGGAACCAGCTGTATTCGTATGCTGAGAACAGATTTGTAGACTGTATCCCTAAAATTGATACGTAATTCAAGTAGCAGAAGACCCATAAAATGCCTGTATACCAATTTGACTGCGTCCCGGTATTCTTACTAAAATACAGTTGTTTTATTAACAGTAAAATGACGCTGATACACAGTCTCACACTCATAGAAGCGTTCTGAGTCCGGGATAACTAGTATCCATTGACCAACATTAATGTCGTTTCCCAAATATAGCAGCAGGGCAGATATTTTAAGCGACTTTTTTTTTCTTCAGTTTTTTAATTGAATGGAGAGATTTCATTGGCTTATATGGTATATATACGTGTAACGTTCTCGGCCCAAAACGTTCCCACGTCTGGTTAAAACGTACCCATAGTTCGGTCGTACCCATAGTCAAATCATACTCGTACAGTTAAAATCAGAATGGTCACACAATTTGCAACTTAGTTCGCTTTTTTGTTTGTTATATTATTCTTCAGTAAATTTGAATACTGGTGTTAGTCTGCGAAAACCTAATGTTTAAAGAATATTTGTCATTCTATACCAGGCGTACAGTATAACATAACGAACTACACAGCACGGTTTTGGAGCTTTTCCAATATGGATCCTAAACAGTTAACTCTTTAAAAAATATAAGCCGGACTAAACCTTTATCTCACTTTCATTTCTGGTCGAGAGCGTTCTTCGCTTTGGTGAACATATTACGTATATTAAGACAAATGTTTTTGAAAGCAACCTAAATACTTGTCACTGGATACATTGCTTTACACTGGCCTCTCAAGGAATTGCCAGATGCATTATTTAAGCATTCCCTAAGTTATGTCAATATGTTTCAGAAATTAACTAGGTTAGGATCTCGTATACAATTTCCTAGCTCATCTATAAAAGATGTCATTCCGTAACAATTATCATACTTCTTAATTGGACGACAACCACGCGCTCGTCAGCAAAAAAGGCGAATAATTAACTGCGTATCATCGAAATAAGTAAAATTAGTCTCGGACCTAGTACATAGCCTTGCGGGTTTCCTGATGCGAATTGTGACAACCCGTATTTCTCACAACAAACTTTGAGATATTGCATGAAAAGGAGTCAAACCCACATTTATTTAGAGGAGAGGTGTTGAAACATCTGTAAGCTGTAACAGGATAAGTGATTTAAATATCAAGCTTTTAGATACAGATCTGGTATACATATCGTGTCGATGAGGTATTTGTTTCATGTTATTTCAAAATTACTTTCTTATATGTGAAATTTAGTTAGCGGACAAGAAATTGACCTCAGTACATGCATGTAACATAAGAGGTATGTGACCTTTATGATCTTGAACTTGAATAAAGACCAAGACCCGGATGTTGGGTTGGGTGCATTGTCTTGACGAGGTGAGTATTTGTATCAATTATAAGGGACATACAGCAATTTTGATTGCTTTTAAAACTCGAGGCGTCCCGTTAGCATTTCTACACAACTTGCATCTGTTAAAATGTTGCTAATAATTATAAAAATTCTATAATATAGGATCTTACATGAGTGCTCATTCATTATTGAATTTATTAAACGAGTTGGCAAAAGGCTCTTGCCTCGCATTATATCAACTCAACTCGTTTTGCCTCGCATTATATCATTTTGCCAACTCGTTTAATAAATTCAATAATAAATGAGAACGAATGTTAGATTCTATTTATCACATATCTTATAACGTCACATTACGTCAGAAAACGTACATTAACGTGACGTCCATGACGTCATTAACGTTATGTTATACCACTAGTGGAATATCGAAAATACTGAATGGTGTTATTACACTCCCACACCACATGTTATGTGATAAAATATCGTATCTTTGATCGATTGCAAACTTGTTATTACTTGTACACCAATATATTTAAACGTACGGAAGAATGATGAAGACGAGTTGAAAACCTTATTTAATTTAATGCAAGCAGGTTCAAAATCCAAATGATACTGGATTAATGGATTAATAAATCGGACGCAAATTTAATGTTTGATGAAAACGTCCTGACTGCATGTGTGTCCGTTTAAATCCACCCATACATGTGAAAGTTATGGAGTGAACACACACACAAATAGTAACTTACGAACGGACAGACGCAACGCCGAATCTATTTCCTTCCGACTTCGTCGGAGAACATTAAAATGAATCGCCGATATGATTTGTTTTCGAAGACAAATTTGTTACAGATTTACATGATAACAACGCTCGTTGATGACACTCGTATATTTCTAATAAACTGAACTACTCAAATAACCAATATGCAATTATTTTCTGATGGAGAATTAACAAAGAGGTGTAATAAAACAAAATAGTTGTGAATGACCTTACATTTTAAAATCTATTCGCGAGTTCTATCAATGTTCGATGTACTCGTGAATACTATCATTTCCATAAACTATTTGTAATTCGTTGAGAAATTATCCGTTTTCAACAAATAGAAGTTAAATTGCAATGGAAAATTGAACAAATATACGTCGACAACTTGGTCTACCTGTGTTTACGATTACAAATCCAATTTTTGCTCCAAAATTGTTGGCATTCGCGATTTATATCAATGTTAAATTTAACCAAACTTCCCCAATTTTCTCAATAACCAAAGAAACGTGAGACAAAGTAGATGTTTGGCTAAAAACAGCACTTCAATGCAAATTTGATGGAAGTACTCACAAATTCATAAATCAACAAATAAAAAAAGTTTTCCCTGTTTTCCGGAATATTTTATCCGAATTGGCTGCAAATTGCCGTGTAAACTATCATTTGTGCTTACGTCACAATTCTTGTTTCCCGACCGTGAAAAAACTCGTACAAATCTAATAACCTATAAATATTGTACACTATAGCCGAAATGAAAAGGTTCTTGCTTTCAAATAATGTTGGTTAAAAATAAAGCGAGACTGTTATGTGTCCCATTGAAGAGGTTTACCAATTGACGTTAAAGATGTTATTCCACATTATACCAGTTCTCTTCACCCATAAATGGAAATTATTGCGCCCAGATCAGATGTTAATGGGAAATATGCATATATGTATTAAAATATAATCCATACTCCATAGATATGAAGAATGAGTAATTTATATGTAATCTAAATATAGAATATACTTTCCCGAGTTGTTGTTCATTGTGTGTTGTTTTGTCATATTTTAAAGGTTTACATCATCATCCCTTGCCATGTTTCAAATGCTATTTGAGAAGTGGCCGAACACAATGATCGTGGCTCCAGCTGACCAATTTTCATTAGAAATAACACGTTTCTTCATTTCCATGCCAAAAACAATTGCATCCAATACCTTGATATGCTATGTTCCATGTTAGATTGTTTATTTTCAAGCACAACTTTCGGGGCAATCGTGAACGCTCGGCCAATCCCATCATTCCTCGGGAACCCGCTTCGTGTGTATCACGACGCTTCGGTATGTTCAAAATCTTGACATTCTGTTAGCCTTTTTAAACAATATGGCCGCTATTCACACGTGTTGATGTATAATTTGCGTTGAATGTTTGTTTTTTTACAATCCAGATGAAGGTTTTATCACAGCTTTCATGTAAATAAACAACTGATGGAGCAAACGTCTGAATAACATTGCAACATTTGGATGATAACTTTGATTTTGAATGCAAATTTGTTTTTGGCGGTTTTGGCGGGAATCTAAGGTGCGATGACGTAACCGATATGAAAATATGTGTATTACATTCGCGTAATGCTGCGAAGCTGTGTACGAGATGTTGCGAATGCTTTCGAGGGCTACTATACCGGAAGCAAAAAATATCCTACATTCGCAACATCTCGATCACTACTTCGAAGCATGATCCCGAAGAATGACGGGATTGGCCGAGTTTTCGCGATTGCGACATCATATAGAGCTATCAATAAGGCTATATAATAGACCCATAGTTAAAAAAAAAAGTTCATTATCTATCAGTTAGCGGAGCAATACATCTTGTATAAATAATCTGGTATTTAGCATTGTTCCAAATTTAACAAGTAATCATTATATTATCAACATATTACAATCTTTAAGTCTCTATCCCACCATCAACAGGCAGTCTCTATCCCACCATCAACAGGCAGTCTCTATCCCACCATCAACAGGCAGTCTCTATCCCACCATCAACAGGCAGTCTCTATCCCGCCATCAATAGGCAGTCTCTATCCCGCCATCAACAGGCAGTCTCTATCCCGCCATCAACAGGCAGTCTCTATCCCGCCATCAACAGACAGTCTCTATCCCGCCATCAACAGGCCGTCTCTATCCCGCCATTAACAGGCAGTCTCTATCCCGCCATTAACAGGCAGTCTCTATCCCGCCATCAACAGGCAGTCTCTATCCCGCCATCAACAGGCAGTCTCTATCCCGCCATCAACAGGCAGTCTTTATCCCGCCATCAACAGGCAAATTGTATAACAAATGTACACCGTTTCTAAACCTGCTGACGGGGTATACATATAACTTACATATTTTGAGAACCTAAATTATATAGACGAAATATAAACATCTTTAACAAGCCAGGCAAAACCCCAAAACTGGAGCTTCAGTATTAATAGATACCAACTCATAATTTATTTTACGCATATTTAATCACGGGTAGTTTTTAATAACCAGTGAATAACCCTATACTTGAATCGGCACATATGCATTATTATATGACCTGAACACCTGAATATAAAATTATGAAAAACGGTTTTGTAATGTAATTTGACCGTTATTTTGGCGGTTAGTTTCTTTAAGATTCTATCATCAAGGTGATAATGAAGCTGGTCAAATTCATTTAAAAATGTATTCGATACTTGGATCATGCCGTGTGCCATTCAATCAAATAACATCAGCGACTTTAAGGGCGACAACTCTTTAAAGCCTCAGCTTACTTATCAAATATAAGTTCAGGAACCTTTATACGACTGGCAGAGCCGCAATCTGAAATAAATATACTGAAAAGAAAAGGGAAAGGAAACTCGACACGGGAATTTCCGCTATATATTGTATATACTGCACACTTAATTCCATATATATTCAAAGGAAATCACAAGATGTTTCGTAAAAAAAAAAAGTTGCAATTAGTTAAAGAAAGGACACAACTGTGATGTTGTAGACGTTTTAATCACAGTACACGTTGTAACAAGAAATTCATGAATGTTGAAATTCCTCTTTAAATTACTTTAAAAGAGTTTGCAAAATGTTGCATCTTAAGTTTGCGCCAAACGCGTACTCTGTCAATAATGAATCTTTTCAGAAATACTATTTGCTGTGTTACGTGTTGTTTTAGTACTTTTTCCGATAGGAAAGATCTTACGTGGCCATGTACCTTTCGATTAACAGCAGCATATTGTACATACAATATATAGCGGAAATTCCCGTGTCGGGTTTCTTTTCCCTTCCAGTATATAACTAACACTTGATAAAAAAAAACACGTGGTTACAAGCTGTTTACCTAATTGTCAAAAAGAAAATTTAGTTGCTCTTCATGGCTCGATATGCAAATCGTGTTTCACGAAAGGGAAGTATAGCGTATATTAAAAAATAAAGCAAAACTGATTCTGGTCTGAACTCGTCTGCCAAAGATCTTTCGAGTGGAGTGCGGTGTCCAGTGGTAGAGCGTCGGACTCAAAATCGAGATATCGTGGGTTCGATCTTTGCCATGCTTTTTTTCGTTCAGCAAGAAACTAATCCACAAACTTATCCACATGGATTAGTACTGGTTCTACTCAGGAAGTCATCAATATA
Source organism: Cyrtodaria siliqua (assembly GCA_037043455.1). NCBI lineage: Eukaryota > Metazoa > Mollusca > Bivalvia > Adapedonta > Hiatellidae > Cyrtodaria > Cyrtodaria siliqua. The sequence goes on from JAWPHD010013157.1 coordinate 29,408, forward strand.
AGTTGCAAGAACTTGTTTCTCAATTGATGTAAAATAAGAAATATGTCTAAACTAAAGAACGTGTACATGTACTCGGGTAAAACATCTTTATGTATACAACATTCATATAGAGTAAAGGGTACATCTACTATATGTGTATTGCACTTAGTATGTCTATATGGCGGGATGTGCATTACGTGGTCCCGCCTTAATTCCATTAAGCGATTGGAAAGCATATATTCGCAGGATATATATTGGATAGTTCGACAATAAAATACATTTATACGATAACATTTTTGAAATGTTTTAATTTTACAATATGCAAGCCTTTTAAGCCGAAATTGTATATTATACCCCAGCCAACCCCGTTTTCGCTTCTTGGAGAAGGGGTTGGGTGGGGGTGTGAAAGTTAATACTCGGACCACGTAATGGGTTATTTTAATCAACTTGGAATGTTTATGATTATAAGGAATTGCTAATTGTAAAACTTGTAGGGCATCTGTTTTGTTCAAATGGTATTCAATAAGGTATGCGCTTATGGCTTTTAAATATAACTGATCCGATGTTTAACTTACCGAAAATGGGTAACTATTTTAATTATTTAAAACAAAATATGCTATATGCTATTTTGTTTTTTAATCGAAGTGTCTTTATAACTAATGCACCCATGTGTTTTCATCGTACAATCAATCATTTCTTATAGCCAATATTAACTGAGTAATTTAATCTTCATCGTTTACAGACAAAAATACCCCCATCCAACTTAAAACGCGTTTACAAAGTGTTTTTTATATGCTGTTCTAGTAGTTCAAACAAGCATAACGGGCAAGGGAGGTTTTTTTTGTATGTGTTTTAAATATTGTTAAAAATATAGCCATATGTTTTAGTTGAGTTGAGCATGAGACTCAATAAATAGCTAATTTAGACCGACTTATTTGTAGAAATATATCACTTGTATAATTATCATGCATTAGTCTTAAAAATTATGATCTTTATGCCATATTTTCTGTGATAATTGTATTAAAATAAATTGCCTTAAAACAATTCGTCCTTTTTCCTTTTATTTGTAACCAGAAAAAACCAACAAGATTTCGTTGGCTTGAAAACTGTTTCGTTCACACGTTATTATATTCCATTCCTTCGAAATATTTAATTCGTTCCAAAGATATTGCATTTCGTTTCCATATAAACATTTTGTTTTTCTGGATGTCGTGGTCCGGGCTACGTATGTTTTTAACAGAGTTGCAATAATTGCCCCCAACCTCATTGAAGGGGTTGATGCACTATTTTCAAACAATGTTTATTTTAAAGAGCTCTGAAAAAAAACTTGAAAAAAGCTGAAATAATCAAAATGCCATGACAGATAAAGGAGATGTGACCTATTGAAAATGTGCTAAGAACCATAAATGGAGGCGGCCATCTTGGAACGATGACGTCATCGCGCCTTTTTACTATATATGGCATATTGACAAAATTTGTTTTAACGCAAATAAAATCACTGCGAATGAAAAAGAATAATACAATTCATACATTTTACATTTGAATATTTATTTTTAATCGATATGCAGTGATTTTCTTTGCTTTAAAATATATTATGTCAATATGCCATATTTGGTAAAACGGCGCGATGACGTCATCGTTCCAAGATGACCGCTTCCACTTATATGCTTTGCAAAATTTCAATACTTCATATCGCCTTTATCTTTCATGGCATTTTGATAATTAGTTCAGCCTTTTTCAAGTTTTTCAGAGCCCTTTTAAATAAATTGTGTTTGAAAATAGTGCATCAACCCCTTTAACGTTAATCCTAATTACGCGTTGATACTCTCCGCTTCTTGTAGCATCGAGTAGCTTAGCATGGTAAAGGGTCTGATTTTAATGAGATTGTATAAGTATACAAAAAAACTCAGAAATTAGAGTCACAGAGATATAAAAATATAAAGGAATAATGGAAGCTCCTGAAAACGGTCAGCACCGAGTGTCAAAATCAAATATAACAACCTCTCCGAGTCAATTTGCAAATTATCTTAATAAATGATCAAAAATCTGTATTTTTCCAACCAGATGATGATATTTTATGCATTTAATAATAGAATGTTTTAACAATGAACTACAAATAATGTATGACGAACTTAATATTGAAATCAGTCAAGTAGAAATTCATAAAGCATGTAAAGAGTTAAACAACAACCGCTCAGGCGGATCGGATTATGTCATAAATGAAATGTTCCATTATGGTTGCATGTATTTAGATTCATACTTAGTGAACGTTTTTAATAAGATTTTTGATGTGGGTTATTTCCCTTCTCACTGGACGGAAGGCTATATTATACCACTTTTCATAAAAGGAGATATTAACCAACCAGAAAACTATAGAGGGATAACCTTTTCAGAGAACATTCGGGAAATTATTCATAAGAAGGTTAACTTCATGGGCTAAATTCTCGCCTTCGAACGATACTAGTATCATCTCTCGTGTTTGGCGCTTGGAATTATGGGGGAAAAATAGTCCGGTCAGGTGATTTGCATATATATAGCTAGGGACCAAAACCCAGGTTTTTGGATCCAATCTAGACACGCCGGACAAAAGCACCAAACTTTCCTCAAATGCGTGTTTTATATTACTCTGTATTTTTAAAAGGGTCCACAAAGGTCCGTGAATCCCTAAATGTATAAGGATTATATGCACACCGAATTACCGCACCCCGGATGAAGTCCTGAAAAGTCAGGAGGGCACCTGCCGAATATCAGTGATGAAAAATGACGCCAGTATGCATGGGCTGAGGATTATTATATTTATATTGAAGCACAGGCTGGTTTTCGAAAACATATGGGAACTATTGATAACACATGGTTTGATAAATCATATATTGGATGAAAACAAGTTGTATGTTACTTTCATAGATTTCGCTAAAGCTTTTGAATCGTTGGTTAGACAAAACATATTCTATAAACTTATGCTATATGGAGTGAGAGGTAAAATCCTAAATATTATTAAATCATTGTATACGAATATAAAATCAAGAGTAACGTATCAAAATCAGCTTAATGACAGTTTTAGCTGTTTTCTTGGAGCGCCGCAGGGCGAATGTTTGTCACCTTTCATATAAATGTATGACTTAGAAGAATATTTTACACTAAATGGTTTTAAAAATATCGATACTGGAATGTTAAAGTTGCTGTTACTCTTATACGCTGATGACACAGTGATATTTTCGGATACTGCCTGGTTTCCTGGCCTCCCACAATGCTTTGCACAGTACTGGAAAGGGGCTACAAGATGGGTTAGATTACTGTATAGTTATTGCCAGAAACGGAAATTGGTTGTAAATGTAAATACAACGAAGGTCATACTTCTTTTTAAAAAAAAAAAGGCGGTTAGATAAAAAGGAACCTATTGTTCATATATAATAATATATAATAATTGACCAAACGTTCGAATCATTAAGATTAAGTGGCCAGCCATTAAAGGCAATCTTCAAAATGAAGTCATATATAAATTAATTTACTGACTTACAGTCAGTCACACTTTAGACATTTTTGACAAATTTTAAATTATGGCGCAGAGATATGGGGATTCTCAAATGCGGAAAAGTTAGAGAAAGTACATCTTCAATTTTGTAAACAACTTTTATGTGTTAAAACACAAACTCAAAACGATTTCATATATGGAGATCTCGGGAGAGTCCCTTTAAAAGTTCAACGTATGGTCTATATTATCCGGTTCTGGTTAAAAATTGCACCTACGAGTGATCGCAAATATATAAAAAAAAAAATATGTACATGTATAATGTTATATTAAATGATCTGATTGTAAACTCAAACAAATTAAACTGGGCATCTCAAGTTAAAGATTATTGGAACGAACATGATTTAATGAAGTTTGGAGTAGAAAACATGACGGATTTCATTAATATATTTAAACAACGAATTAGATATGTTTATACAACTGGAATGCTGAATTATCGGCTTCCACTAGAGCTAGTACATACAGAATAATATCAGATTTCAGGTTTAAGTATTATCAAGATGTACTAAATATAAAGAAATTTAGAGCTTTTTGTTTTACAAAAGGCTAAGAGTCTCTAGCCACAGGATAGAAATAGAAACTGGTCGATGGCATAGACCAAATAAAACGCCAAGATCCGTAAAAAATTGCCAGCTTTATAATACACTAGAAGACGATTTTCACTTTGTTTTGGAGTGTTCACTATATCATGATATCAGAAAAGAATATGTTTTTAATATTTTTGGAAACGGCCAAATCACGGACACAAATCCGCAAACAATTACCGATTGACTAAAGTGGCTGAATATTCTACTGCTAATGATATGAATCAACGACGAATTAACAAATCAACGACGAATCAACGACGAATCAAGGACGAATCAACGACGAATCAACGACGAATCAACGTGGAAGTAGCGTCATATCGGAGTAATGGCTTATATGTAATGCTCCGCAAGTACAAATTATTGAACTTATGACAACAACTAAATGGGTGTTCCGCGGAACACGTGTGTCGCCTGTCAGCGCTTTGTCAGTATAACAAGGTTGTTTTGGACCCAGATAAATGACCTTGACAAACTGGCCTGACAAACTTTTCGTGAAGAAAAAATTAATATATAACCCATATAATGACCTTCTTTATTTTAGTATGGCCATGTCGATGTTGTCATGACAAGTGTATATTGAAAGACTGATGAAGAAATAAAAAGAATTGAAAAAGTTATAGCCAACGATAAGTTTTCGTGAAGAAAAAAAGAGAGATTATTTAACCCATATAATGGCCTTCAGTGTGACCTTGACCTTTATATTTTAGTATGGTCATGTCGATGGTGTCATGATGAGTATATATTGAAAGTTTGATGAAGAAATATCAAGAAATGAGAAAGTTATAGCCAACGTTAAGTTTTCGTGAAGAAAAAAACTGAGTATTTAACCCATATGATGACCTTCAGTGTGACCTTGATATTCATATGTTAGTATGGTCATGTCGATGTTGTCATGATAATTACATATTGAAAGTTTGATGAAGAAATATCAAGAAATGAAAAAGTTATAGCCAACGTTAAGTTTTCGTGACGGACTGACGACAAAGTGATCCCTATGTATCGCACTTTCTTTCAAAAAGACGACACAAAAAACGAGTTTATTAAATAAACTGTCAGTTTTCATTAGTTTTAAAAGAAGAGACGACATGTTTTATAAATAAATATCACCTTTCTCCATTTTTGTCCACAAATATAAATGTGTACTGATCAGTCCTTAGGACTATTAATTTAAAAATATATATTAAAGACTTATATACTTAATAGTTGTCAAATACCTGTTAACTAGTAACATATACAGATGATCTTCACCTATACAATTATACAAACTGTCATTAACTGAAAAATATTGTGTGAATTGCATATACATGTTTATATGTATGTACTATTTGCTTGTGAACTGTTGGGCGTAACGCCTTATGTTTGAATTAAATATATATCCATATTGATGTTTCTTAAGATGTGTAGTTTCATTTAGTCCTGCAATTATGTCTGCAAAACTGCTAACGCTGCTTATCAGCTGAAAAAACTTACAAAATGTTCTTAGTAAATGACCCATCTCTTGTATGATAACAGAGTTAGCAGTCCCTATGATCGAAGACGGTTTTCTTAGTTTGATCCTGGGATGGGAACGTAAACCGAGCGTTCCCGCATACAGGAAGCATAACCAACGCTTTGCTCCGAGCACGTTAAAGAACCGTAGTAGGATATCACCTAGTCAAGTGGCTTTAAAGCGAGGTAATGTTCTCTATGGATACCATTTACTACCATAAGCTGGAGCGCTGTAGTCTAGTGGTAGAGCGTTGGACACATGGTCGAAAAGTCGTGGGTTCGTTCACCGCCATGACCACTTTATCTGCATTTGCTTAGTACTAGCTCTTCCCAGGAAGATATCGAGAGTGATTAAAATAAGTTCACAGAGCATTCGATTGTAACAATCGATGTAAAAAAAAGTAAATAAGTTTAAACTAACTACAATAAATTTGATAGCGGTTATGTCTACATCCCACAAATATGGCTAATATAATTGTCTTACCATATATACACCGAAAAGCTCAGTGGCGAACACTGGCGCTACTAAGGTTTAAACTCGTAATCTCCAGATTCAAAATCCATCGTGCCATATTCTCAACTCGTTAGCCTACCCAACCAATTCAAATGTTTTCCTTGTTTTTAAGTTAATTATATGTACTCCTGGTGTCGCCCTCTGGATGCCATCAAAACTGAGATTCGTCATATGAGTTCATACATTGACGCGGCTACGGCTATATATTTATCCTGGACTCAGAAAGCTGCTATGGGTGTTGGACTGTGTATCAATGTCATTTTACTGTTCAGAAAACAACTGTGTTTTAATAAGAATACCGGGACGCAGTCAAATTGATAATACAGGCATTTATGAGTCTTCTACTACTTGAATTACGTATCAATTTTAGGGATACAGTTTATAAATCTGTTCTCAGCATACGAATACAGCTGGTTCCAAATCGGTAAACTGCTTATTGATTGATGTTAAACTGTATTAAAGGGACAAACGGCAATCTTGATTTGTTAAAAGCTCGCGGTGTCCTGTTAGTTTTTCTACATAACTTGCATTTGTTCAATAATTCATATTAATTATAAGAGTAATATAAAGGAAACTGTGTTTGAATATTACTAACTGTTTGTCTGTACAGCTATATGTGTATTCCTTGTTGGTGCTGTCTGATTTTAAAATAAGCAACACCTCTTCAATCATTAAACAGAGTTGATGAAACTTTAACTGAATTGAATTGAACTGGGTTTGAAGACGCACCAACACATGAAAAGGTTATAATGATGGCGCCTAACAGGAATGAACTTTCCAGGCTCATCCTCCATTTACATCAAGATAACATATGGTGAAAGGGCATAGAACCTCCTTACCTGCAGAAACGCAGAGTTGCTGCAAATTCGATAGTAGACACTCCATTTACGATGAAGCCACGTTTCCACGTTTGCATACGCGGTGTCATGATAAAGACCTTGAATGAGCATGATAAAAAAATGACAAAATGAATATGAATTGGGTGGGGGGGGGGGGGGGTGGAGGGGGGGGGGGGGGTCCTACCCCTCTGCATGTGATAGTGTGTTTGTGAGATTGCACAGTGGTTGTATTCTACCCATGCAACCACACAGGGATAAACTTTAACGGAAGCATCTTCTAAAAAGTTGAATCTTCTAAAGAGCTTGAATAGGTCCGCTCCATTGCTACTTATTCTCATGAACTACTGATCAGATTACAATAACATTAAACCCTTTCTTCTAATGTAAATTTACATTGCTAAAAACTGAGATTAACGTCACAGACGCTAATCTGTCTATCCAATTACTATTTAATTATCACTAATTTGTCTTTTTGTTTATAACTATGATAATTTACCAATTCTTCATATTCTAAGCATGATATTTTCCCCATTCCTCAAATTCTAATCATGAAACAACATTCTATTTAGTGATCCATTACACATACTAGTTCAGATGTCTATCATGTTCATATTATAACGTCTCCGTGGCCGAATGGTTAACGACGTTGCGTTGTAAACATTCGCCTCTCACCGCTGCGGGTTCGAATCCCACTGGGAGCTCGCCTTGTAAGTGAGAGTGTCGATTCTTACTGATGTCGGGAGGTGTACAGTACTGGTTCTACCCAGGAAAAGTGGGTGGTCTCCACCACAAAAAATCGACCGTCATATATAATCTTACATGTGTTGAAAATGACGTAAAACACCATACAAACAAATCATATTATAACATTATACAACACAGATGCCAAAATTAAAAACACGTTCATTTTGTCTCATGATGACTTGTGAATCTAGTGCTAAGATATATCAGGATAAATGTGTTTTGATTGTTGACAATTACAATTAAAAAAATTCTAACATCTACACACTGTTCGTTTATTTTTATCATATTCATTCGTCTTACTGTTTGTTATGTAACTGTTCTGACCGGCTTGTGATTCTTGTTGCTCTTTATGTGATGTGTTAGCCTGACAGTGGCTGCTAATATGCTGCAAGCTTGTGTTTGAGGTACAGGTCGTTAGAGGTTGTAAACCCGGTACCGGTACTCTAATAAGCAAATGGCCCGAATCCGGCATACCGAAAAGGTGTTTACACCTTCACTAATACAGCGGCCATTTGGAGCTGGCGGCCCTTTCGTTCATATAATATATATTTATACTTGCCACTTGAACGAAAAACTGCGTCAACTTTATGTTTTCATTAAACTCCAAACCGCGTTTCAAAGAAAAAAAACGTATATGAAAATGCAAGTCACTAAAAGTAAATCATGCTATATGTCAGACCCAGGACACCACCTGTGCATATCACCCACATTGAAGTGTCCGTGTGTAATAATCAATAACAAGGCGGTGTTTATCTCCTAACACTGCCCATCTCGTGTTTGACTTTGATTAATACTCTTAAGAACTTAAATACATTTGAAGAGCCTTGTTTAAATTCACCTAATGGTTTCACCTGACGTAATTATTCGCTAAATAAACCTTGAAACATCTTCTGTCAATATGACTGCCGATGTTGGCAAATATCTGGATATAACAAGATCAGGAAGATGGCCCAACATCTCCATATCGCTGCTCAATTAAATATTAGTTTACGGATTTTGATTATTATTTAGTATTTTACGAAACTTTCGTTGTAGTCAAACGTCATCATACTAAATAAATATTATCTGCAGTCAGATCAAAATAAAGTGTGGCTAAACGGTTGGAAATAAAGGATACAATGTATAAAATTGGATATTTAAATAAAATTAAAAAATAATTGCAAGAAGAAAAATCGAAAACATTGACAGTGTTATATTTTGTTAAACTTTGACTATTTAAAAGCTCTAAATTTATTTTACTGCACAAATGCATGGAATTAGTAAACCTTCAATACTAAGATACTGTTGACCTCTATAGTATGGAAGCAAATCCAACGGAAATACTAACGCTATAATACAGACACTGTTGACCTGTATAGTATGGAAGCAAATCCAACGGAAGTACTAACGCTACAATAATAAGACACTGTGGACCGCTATATAGAATGGAATCAAGTGCAATGAACCAGAGAAAGGTTGGAAAAAATAAGAATGCTCCTTCAAAAATTGATCCCAGGTTTGTACGTTTATTGTGTGTGTTGTATATATAGAGGATCTTACACGTGTATTCATTCATTATGGAATTTATTAAACTCGTTAGCAAAATGATATAATGCTATATCATTTATTAAACTTGTTCGCAAAAATGAAAAACTATTGGAAAACACGTTTAAAAACATTTTGTACTGAACAAATGCAATAACCTGTTTAAAATTTCATATTAAATATTTTAATTTTGCTCAAACCTTTTTAAGTCGAAATTAATGTTTTATTTCTTACGCCAGCCAACCCCGTTTCCGCTTCTTGGAGAAGGGGTTGGATGGGGTATGGAAGTTAATACTCGGACCATGTAATGTTTCACATTTTAAGTTGGCGGGTCTACTACGCTGGACTGCTCACGCATCCAATGCATCTCTATAGAAAATGGCTATTCCATTTCATTTTTCAAGGAGACGCACACACTGCATGCACTGCACGCGCTGCACGTGCTGCGCAATGTGTCACAATGGAAAATAGCTATTCCACTGTCTGAAAGCGCAAACGCTGCCACCTGAATAGAGGGTACCACTGGAACATGGGCAAAAAACAATAATTCGGAAAGTAAATTTAAAGGGAAACTAATATCAAAAACAATGACCATTACTAGTATTTACGTTTGTATATCTGTTTACGCAGTGGTTATGTTTTCGGTGGTAGTGGGGGTCGTGGGGTCGGGGACGGGTGAGAAGAGTGGATATTCCATTAAATGTATCGTTGCGAACAAAAGAAACAGTATTAACATACCACATGTCGTTAATGCGGAATTACGTTTATTCATAGACATTTCAACGTGTCTATATTCTTAGAATTACGCGTAAGGTGTTTCATTTTTTAATATTTACGGTTCATATTTATCTAGCGGGTGTATTGATACAGCATTGTCCGACAGGTTAGCTCAGTCGGAAGAGCATCGGAACGGCCGTCCGAATGTCTCAGATGTGAACCCCGGACCAGCTGCACAGTTTTCTAGCCCTGTGACATTTGGAAATCCAGACGAACCATGACTAAATACATCCCGATATTACTTTCAAGTTATCTTCTGTATCTCTGGAAATTCCCAAATGAATTCCAATTTATAGAGCGAGTATTACATGATGTAGCATTGTCTGACCGGTTAGCTCAGTCGGTAGACCATCGTAGTCTGAAGGTCCCGAGTTAAGAGCCCCAGTCCAGATGCACATTTTCAAGCACGTGACGTTTGACGATCTCGGGAGGACAGTCACTAAATAAACCCTAGTCTCGTTCTATGCAATTCTCTGTCTCTGGATATTTGGGGACAAATAGATCCCGGGTTCGAGCTCTGGAGCGGTTGCACATTTTTTTCTATCCCTGTGACATTTTGCCCCAGATGTAACAGGTGGTGAAGGAGGACCTTTCGTACTCATGTACTTTTAATAGTTAATTAACATACTTCTATACACAAAAATAAAGTTCATGTAAGCAACGTAGTGTCTATTTCCTAAGTCGTGTAGAAATGTGTTTGTATGGGGCTGGCGTGGCCCAGTTGAAAGCACGATGGACCTTAAATCCGAAGGACCCGGGTTTATGCCACACCAGCGCTACTGACTTTCGTCGGTGTGGCATTACACTTTCCCTTAATCTCTCCCGTCGGATAAGGAGGTAAACCGGGCGGTCCCGTGTATCGGATTCTGTCCTCCGAGCACGTTAAAAGGGTATTATACATGTCTTTTTTATTTTAATTATGTATCAGGTGACTTTTTCTTTCTCAAATTAAATGTTATAATGATGATACGAGAGGCATTCTGAAACTGGTTGCGCTTTAGAAATATAACTTACCTGGTCAAAAATGACTAGTCCAAGTCCTCGAAATAGTCTCCGTTGACCTGTACATGTTTCTGCATACGTCTTATTCAACCTGAGAAGCCTTTTTGTAGTCGCCTTTAGGTATGGTACTGGTGCACTAAATTCAAAATAGCACTCTACCGACGGATGTGCGGGTCTCGAACCGACGTCCTCTTAATACCGGTTTGATGAAAGGATTTAACCAAAAGTCACAGGATGACAGATCTGGGCTATATGCAGGGTGTGGCAAAGTTTAAATTCGTACGATGCGTTATCACGGAGAAGCCTCGGTCCGCGCGACCCGGTACGTGGGCCTGTGTAATGCCGAACGACAGTTGGCAGAACCTTTTCAGCGTAGTACTTTCCTGTGGCAGTGGTGTGTGCAGGGACAGGAATCTAAGCTATAATTCCACTAGCATCAAAGAACAATGCGTCCAAATCACGTTCTACGCACTTGGATCTCCGAGCTATTTGTGGCCTCTCACCATTTTCCTCGACCCATACTTTATTATTCTTTGCATTCGGCTTCAAAGAATGATATCCGTGTTTCATCACCAGTTAATATTTCAAAATGTCGCCTATTGTCACAATCTTCATACATTTGTAAAAGTTCCGTACATGTTTTCAAGCGTTTCTCCTTTGGCGCTTGCATCATTAACAAATTGGGTATCCATCTCGCGCATATCTTCCTGAGTCTAAGTCGTTGTTTTAAAATCACAAACACTGTTCCGAACTAATGCCACATGTCATAATATTCCTCCACTGTATATCTAGCGTCTTCAACAGTATCCCTTCCCTGCTTAAATCGTTGCGACCACCTGACTTAATTTCACATTAATTATTTTCAACAGTGAAAAACACACCTCATACAATTCGCTATACTACTAGCCCGCCACGATGCGCACGTGCAAATCGGATCTCAGTCAGTAGCTGGAAGAGCACCATGATCACGGTTACCGGACATGTGTTAATTATTAATGCACGATGTTATCGAGCCAATTGCAGAACTTTCAAAATTCCCCTCGTATTATACAGCATATTTTGCTCCAGTGTTACCTTTTGGGACTCGATGTTGGCGTCAAAAGTTCAAATACTGAATGGCCTTACATGTGCTAAAAGTGACGTAAAACACCATTCAAACAAACAAACACACTACTCAACTTTTATAATCGGTCACCCAGTTTTTTTGTGAAAGTAACACGAATCCTAAAAACTGGAAATCACCGAAACACATAGCCTACCAATATTTTATTAAGTTTATCAACAAGGTTTTAGTCCAATCAAGACAGATTACATTTTATAAATCGCTAGCAATAATTGTTAAAAGACGCCAGTTCAAATTTCAAATGAAAATATGAATATTTAAAAACTATTTAATTCTTTGAAAAGTGACCGATTATAAAAATTTGAAAGTTGTCCCAGTCACTTCTAAAAGGTCAAGTTCCAGGTTAAACGCGTTAGGAAAGGGTCATAATTAAAACAATATGAACCACAGAGTTATTGGCCTTATCAGATGTATTTATTAGATCGTGCTCAAGCTTTGTGCGTTGTTTCATTGTTTTAGTCCTTATAAGTAAGTAAAGTAAGTAAGTAAATCATTTATTAACGTATACAATATACATGCAAGTACAAACAAGCATATATTAAACAATATTACAGGATGTCATACACCCGGCCCACTGGGCCTATAAGTCACCACTACAAAATATATATCAAACTATCAAGTTCCAGTTCAAACAAATTATGATAAGCATGGTCTAACAATGTTCTGGTGATTATCAATATCTTTGTAAACCATCCTGACAGCATATGTTTCTTGTTCATTTTACATTTATAAATATGCGTATATACAAATATAAATATATTTATATAGTACATAACTTTTCTATTTAAACAGAATATCTCGTCTTTTAAGGTAGGCATTAACCAGAAACTTAGCAACTTTTCTTGTACATGATTTTAAGAGGTAACACAGTTTCTTATTATTCGTAAGAAACGTATACAAATTGTCTGTAAGTTGTTCATGAAATATTTGATTTCTTATAACGGTATACGTAGGGCAAATCAATAGAAAATGTCATTCGTCCTCAGTTTTATTTAATTGGCATAATTTACAGATCCTTTGCTAAACACCTTCTCCTACATAGCGTCCTGTATCTATTCTCAGAGGCAATATACCGCATCGAAACTGTGCCAATAATGCTCTTTCATTTTTCTGAGATTTAATCTGAGATAAGTCTCACATTCAAATGTATTCTTGAATTTAATATAGGTTCTTAACTTATATACTTTCTTCACGTCCGTTTCCCAGATATTCGAGTAGAAATATACTTAAAAGTTATTAGCCACAATCAGTTGTCAGGTAAAAGTTAACGTACAGACAGACGGACGGACGGACAACGACACGACATAATACGCCCATATGGGCGTATAAAAACGGTACATTGATTGACTTTCAACATTTATAAAGGGCGGTGCTTGTCGACTTGATGTCAGAATAATGAAACTTGATGGGGCATCATGCCATGTGTCTACTGGCCCAGTTGTTAAAAGATCCTTGATTAGTGTACAATTTCAAAGTACATGTTCTCATAAAACTACGTGTTTTACTACTAAAAGTTTATATTTGCATTTCTTTTTAACATAATGCTTTTACATGCTCAATTTCTGGTATAAATATTCATTTATCGGAAATTCAGAGAGATATGAAAGTTTAACTTAACGCTCGGTTAAGTTAACCGATATTTGAACAACGGTATTTCAGTTTAGCAGCACCATAAAGCTGAACATAGAGCTCACTGCTACAAGCTGAACACAGAGCTCACTGCTACAAGCTGAACATAGGGCTCACTGCTACAAGCTGAACATAGAGCTCACTGCTACAAGCTGAGCATAGAGCTCACTGCTACAAGCTGAACACAGAGCTCACTGCTACAAGCTGAACATAGAGCTCACTGCTACAAGCTGAACATAGAGCTCACTGCTACAAGCTGAACACAGAGCTCACTGCTACAAGCTGAACATAGAGCTCACTGCTACAAGCTGAACATAGAGCTCACTGCTACAAGCTGAACATAGAGCTCACTGCTACAAGCTGAACATAGAGCTCACTGCTACAAGCTGAACACAGAGCTCACTGCTACAAGCTGAACATAGAGCTCACTGCTACAAGCTGAACATAGAGCTCACTGCTACAAGCTGAATATAGATCTCACTGCTACAAGCTGAACATAGAGCTCACTGCTACAAGCTTAACATAGAGCTCACTGCTACAAGCTGAACATAGAGCTCACTGCTACAAGCTGAACATATAGCTCACTGCTACAAGCTGAACATATAGCTCACTGCTACAAGCTGAACACAGAGCTCACTGCTACAAGCTGAACATAGAGCTCACTGCTACAAGCTGAACATAGAGCTCACTGCTACAAGCTGAACACAGAGCTCACTGCTACAAGCTGAACACAGAGCTCACTACTACAAGCTGAGCACAGAGCTCACTGCTACAAGCTGAACACAGAGCTCACTGCTACAAGCTGAACATAGAGCTCACTGCTACAAGCTGAGCATAGAGCTCACTGCTACAAGCTGAACATAGAGCTCACTGCTACAAGCTGAACTGCTACAAGCTGAACATAGAGCTCACTGCTACAAGCTGAACATAGAGCTCACTGCTACAAGCTGAACACAGAGCTCACTACAAGCTGAACACAGAGCTCACTGCTACAAGCTGAACACAGATCTCACTGCTGCAAGCTGAACATAGAGCTCACTGCTACAAGCTGAACACAGAGCTCACTGCTACAAGCTGAGCATAGAGCTCACTGCTACAAGCTGAACATAGAGCTCACTGCTACAAGCTGAACATAGAGCTCACTGCTACAAGCTGAACATAGAGCTCAGTGCTGCAAGCTGAACACAGAACTCACTGCTACAAGCTAAACACAGAGCTCACTGCTACAAGCTGAACATAGAGCTCACTGCTACAAGCTGAACATATAGCTCACTGCTGCAAGCTGAATACAGAGCTCACTGCTGCAAGCTGAACACAGAGCTCACTGCTACAAGCTGAACACAGAGCTCACTGCTACAAGCTGAGCATAGAGATCACTGCTACAAGCTGAACATAGAGCTCACTGCTACAAGCTGAACATAGATCTCACTGCTACAAGCTGAGCATAGAGCTCACTGCTACAAGCTGAACATAGAGCTCACTGCTACAAGCTGAACATAGAGCTCACTGCTACAAGCTGAACATAGAGCTCACTGCTACAAGCTGAACATAGAGCTCACTGCTACAAGCTGAACATAGAGCTCACTGCTACAAGCTGAACATAGAGCTCACTGCTACAAGCTGAACATAGAGCTCACTGCTACAAGCTGAATACAGAGCTCACTACTACAAGCTGAGCACAGAGCTCACTGCTACAAGCTGAACACAGAGCTCACTGCTACAAGCTGAACATAGAGCTCACTGCTACAAGCTGAGCATAGAGCTCACTGCTACAAGCTGAGCATAGAGCTCACTGCTACAATCTGAACATAGAGCTCACTGCTAAAAGCTGAACATAGAGCTCACTGCTACAAGCTGAACATAGAGCTCACTGCTACAAGCTGAACACAGAGCTCACTACAAGCTGAACACAGAGCTCACTGCTGCAAGCTGAACACAGAGCTCACTGCTGCAAGCTGAGCATAGAGCTCACTGCTACAAGCTGAACATAGAGCTCACTGCTACAAGCTGAACATAGAGCTCACTGCTACAAGCTGAACACAGAGCTCACTGCTGCAAGCTGAATACAGAGCTCACTGCTGCAAGCTGAACACAGAGCTCACTGCTGCAAGCTGAACATAGAGCTCACTGCTACAAGCTGAAC
Source organism: Cyrtodaria siliqua (assembly GCA_037043455.1). Classification (NCBI taxonomy): domain Eukaryota; kingdom Metazoa; phylum Mollusca; class Bivalvia; order Adapedonta; family Hiatellidae; genus Cyrtodaria; species Cyrtodaria siliqua. The sequence continues at coordinate 45,286 of JAWPHD010013157.1, forward strand.
ATATAGCTCACTGCTGCAAGCTGAACACAGAGCTCACTGCTACAAGCTGAACACAGAGCGCACTGCTACAAGCTGAACACAGAGCTCACTGCTACAAGCTGAGCATAGATCTCACTGCTACAAGCTGAACATAGAGCTCACTGCTACAAGCTGAGCATAGAGCTCACTGCTACAAGCTGAACATAGAGCTCACTGCTACAAGCTGAGCATAGAGCTCACTGCTACAAGCTGAACATAGAGCTCACTGCTACAAGCTGAACATAGAGCTCACTGCTACAAGCTGAACACAGAGCTCACTGCTACAAGCTGAACATAGAGCTCACTGCTACAAGCTGAACATATAGCTCACTGCTACAAGCTGAACATAGAGCTCACTGCTACAAGCTTAACATAGAGCTCACTGCTACAAGCTGAACATATAGCTCACTGCTACAAGCTGAACATAGAGCTCACTGCTACAAGCTGAACATAGAGCTAACTGCTACAAGCTGAACATAGAGCTCACTGCTACAAGCTGAGCATAGATCTACACGCTGAACACAGAGCTCACTGCTACAAGCTGAACATAGAGCTCACTGCTACAAGCTGAACATAGAGCTCACTGCTACAAGCTGAACACAGAGCTCACTGCTACAAGCTGAGCATAGAGCTCACTGCTACAAGCTGAACATAGAGCTCACTGCTACAAGCTGAACATAGAGCTCACTGCTACAAGCTGAACATAGAGCTCACTGCTACAAGCTGAACATAGAGCTAACTGCTACAAGCTGAACATAGAGCTCACAGCTACAAGCTGAGCATAGATCTCACTGCTACAAGCTAAACATAGAGCTCACTGCTACAAGCTGAACATTGAGCTCACTGCTACAAGCTGAACACAGAGCTCACTGCTACAAGCTGAACATAGAGCTCACTGCTACAAGCTGAACATAGATCTCACTGCTACAAGCTGAACATAGAGCTCACTGCTACAAGCTGAACATAGAGCTCACTGCTACAAGTAGACACCGTCGTTATATGACATGGTGGGGGTGGGGCGCAGGGAATTAAGTAGTATGTAAACCACTCTTGCTATCTTGAAGTGTTTATAATCAAACATTACTATTAGCACATCGGTGTATTAATCCTGTTTTAGTTTAACTTAAATCTTGTTGGCATATGTTTAAATAAAAGGAAACAAAATAGCAGATTATTTCTTCATTATTCTGCCATATTTTTAAATTTATTGGTGACATATAATCAACAATTATTAATTAAACGGTCTTTAAGTGTTTTGTGTTTCAGTTTTTCTTATTTTGTTTTACATGTCACCTTTTTAGTTTTGCATTTATCAACAAAATAGTGTTACATTTCGCTCATTTTTGAAACTTTTAGCGACGCCGACGTTTTTAAATTTAACGACATTTTTCTTTTACATGAAGCCACCTTTTACAAACGCATTCATTGGCAAAGGTGTTTACGTTTAAAGCGATGTTTTTACTTAAACCGACGTTTTTTTATAATTAGCGATGCTAAAATATCATTGGCATTGAAGAGAGATATGGGTCTTATCAGAAAAAGACATTGCGGGTGAAAAACGACTACTCAATGTTTTAAATAGTTTAATGTTCTGAACATTCTGAATTTTTTTTTAGAAAATTTTGATTTTTTTCCGTTACATAATGATCCTCCCGTATACATTTTTTCTAATTCTTTTCAGTTTCAAGTCGAAGAGATACCGAGATAAACTGAACGCAATGTTTGATCATCAAAAGCACAATACATAAAAATTATATAAATAGTTTAATCTTCTGAAAATTCTGACATAATCTTACAGAAAAGGTTTGATAAGTGTTCTCTTAAGTAATGATCCTCCCTTATAAATGTTTCGTTATTCGTTTCAGTTTCAAATCGAAGAGATACCGAGATAAACTTCGTACTGAAGTAAAGGCCCTGGAAAGCCTTATTCCTGTGGACAAGCCTACATTACACCGAAAGTTGGACAGTCAGACTGTATACAGGCTGGCTATAGCCTACCTCAGGGTTAAATCCTATTTTAAAGGTATGTGACCATATAAAACATTACGAAAGAAAGATATTAAAGATAAACTACTGATCTGGAATTGCTATAAAACATTTTGGGAAGGGCCCTTTTCATAACTGTAGTGTAGACAATGGTAGGCCTAACATAACTGTAGTGTAGACAATGGTAGGCCTAACATAACTGTAGTGTAGACAATGGTAGGCCTAACATAACTGTAGTGTAGACAATGGTAGGCCTAACATACCTGTAGTGTAGACAATGTTTGGGTGACGCCAGTAGTAGATGTGTAAATGTAAACCAAAGGTCGCCGGTTTGAGCCCCCGCCGTATGAGTCATTCCGGAGAGACTATAAATCTCAATAATACCTCTGTGTTAAACATCTCAATAATACCTCTGTGTTAAACATCTCAATAATACCTCTGTGTTAAACAACCTCTGTGTTAAACATCTCAATAATACCTCTATGTTAAACATCTCAATAATACCTCTATGTTAAACATCTCAATAATACCTCTGTGTTAAACATCTCAATAATACTTCTGTGTTAAACATCTCAATAATACCTCTATGTTAAACATCTCAATAATACCTCTATGTTAAACATCTCAATAATACTTCTGTGTTAAACATCTCAATAATACCTCTATGTTAAACATCTCAATAATACCTCTATGTTAAACATCTCAATAATACCTCTGTGTTAAACATCTCAATAATACTTCTGTGTTAAACAAGCCGCCAATATACGTACATCACTCCTTTAGTTTTATACTGTTTGTATTCAACTATTGTGGTCGTTGTCTTAATGACAAGATATTTCCTTTTGACTGACTAAAATTAACCCCATCGTATTTTACTTGAATAATTGATAGCATCTAAGATGAGCGACGTTGTGCACATTAATCCAAGATTAAGCTCCTGGATTAATACACCGAGGTGCTAATTCTGGTGATGATTACACACTTCAAGATTGCCGTGTGTCCCTTTAAATCCATCATATGTTTATTGTCAACTAGCTACCTTTACGGAGATGTTACAGGTGTATCAACAGTATTTGACATTAAAAGTGGGGTATTAGCAAGTTACTATTCTAGCATTGACTAGTACATTCTAGAATTAAAACTAACTTCTAGTATCAAAGAAACTAACCCGTCAAATAAAGACACAAATATATTATAAAATCGTTTATCAAACTCATCCAGGTGTTCGGACATATAATAGTGTATATGTGCCGATTAAAAGTATAGGTTCGTTCACGGGCTCTTAATATAACAGCGATTGAATGTGTAAAACGAATTATGAGTTGGTAGCTCTTTATGCGACCCTCCAGTTTTGGGGTTTGGCTTGGCTGAAAGCCGTTTACATTGTGTCTATAGAGTTTGGATTCTCAAAATATGTAAGTTATATATATACCTCGACGTAAGAAGGTTGAGAAACGGCGTACATCTGTTATATAAGTTACTTGTTAATGGCGGGATATTGACTTTAAGCATTATGTTCTAGCATTAACAATTACATTCGAACATTAACCATTAATCTAGCATGTATCATTACATTCTGGCATTAACCATTACATTCTAGCATTGACCATTACATACTAGCATCAACCATTATATTCTAGCATTAACCATTACATTCTAGCATTGACCATTACATTCTAGTATTAACCATTATATTCTAACATTGACCATTACATTCTAGCATTAACCATTACATTCTATCATTAACCATTACATTCTAGCATTAACCATTACATTCTAGCATTAACCATTATATTCTAGCATTGACCATTACATTCTGGCAATAACCATTACATTCTAGTATTCACCATTACATTCTAGCAATAACCATTACATTCTAGCATTAACCATTACATTCTAGTATTAACCATTACATTATAGCATTAACCATTACATTCTAGCATTGACCATTACATTCTGGCAATAACCATTACATTCTAGCATTGACCATTACATTCTGGCAATAACCATTACATTCTAGCATTAACCATTACATTCTAGCAATAACCATTACATTCTAGCATTAACCATTACATTCTAGTATTAACCATTACATTATAGCATTAACCATTATATTCTAGCATTGACCATTACATTCTAGCATTAACCATTACATTCTAGCATTAACCATTATATTCTAGCATTGACCATTACATTCTGGCAATAACCATTACATTCTAGCATTAACCATTACATTCTAGCATTAACCATTACATTATAGCATTGACCATTACATTCTGGCAATAACCATTACATTCTAGCATTAACCATTACATTCTAGCATTAACCATTACATTATAGCATTGACCATTACATTCTGGCAATAACCATTACATTCTAGCATTAACCATTACATTCTGGCAATAACCATTACATTCTAACATTGACCATTACATTCTAGCATTAACCATTACATTCTATCATTAACCATTACATTCTAGCATTAACCATTACATTCTAGCATTAACCATTATATTCTAGCATTGACCATTACATTCTGGCAATAACCATTACATTCTAGCATTAACCATTACATTCTGGCAATAACCATTACATTCTAGCATTAACCATTACATTCTAACATTGACCATTACATTCTAGCATTGACCATTATGTTCTACCATTACATTCTATCATTAACAATTACATACTAGCATCAACCATTACATTCTAGCATTAGCCATTACATTCTAGCATTAACCATTATATTTTAGCATCAACCATTACATTCTGGCAATAACCATTCCATTCTAGCATCAACCATTACATTCTGGCAATAACCATTACATTCTAACATTGACCATTATATTTTAGCATTGACCATTATGTTCTACCATTACAATCTATCATTAACAATTACATACTAGCATCAACCATTACATTCTGGCAATAACCATTACATTCTAGCATTAACCATTACATTCTAACATTAACCGTTACATTCTAGCATTGACAGTTACATTCTATCATTAACCATTACATTCTAACATTGACCATTACATACTAGCATCTACCATTACATTCTGGCAATAACCATTACATTCTAGCATTAAACATCACATTCTAGCATTAACCATTACATTCTAGCATTGACCATTACATACTAGCATCAACCATTACATTCTGGCAATAACCATTACATTCTAGCATTAAACATTACATTCTAGCATTGACCGTTACATTCTAGCATTAACCGTTACATTTTAGCATTGACCATTACATTCTAGCATTAACCGTTACATTCTTGCATTAACCATTACATTCAAGCAATAAACATTACATTCTAGCATTAACCGTTACATGTTAACATTAACCGTTACGTTCTAGCATTAACCATAACATTCTAGCATTAACCGTTACATTCTAGCATTAACAATAACATTATATCATTAACCGTTACATTCAAGCATTATCCATTAATTATATCATTAACCATTACATTATAGTAGTAACCATTACATACTGGTATTAACCATTACATTATAGTAGTAACCATTACATTCTGGTATTAACCATTACATTATAGTAGTAACCATTACATTCTGGTATTAACCATTACATTATAGTATTAACCATTACATTATAGTAGTAACCATTACATTCTAGCATTAACCGCCATTACATTCTGCCATTAACCATTATGTTCTACCATTAACCATTACATTCTACCAATAACCATTACATACTATCATCAACAATTATATTCTGGCATTAACCATTACATACTAGCATCAGCACCATTACGTTCTGGCATTAACCAGTACATCTAGGATTGACAATTAACCATTACATTCCAGCATTAACCATTACATTTTAGTTTTAGCCATTACATTCTAGCATTAACCATTACAGTCTAGCTTTAACCATTACAGTCTAGTTTTAGCCATTACATTCTAGCATTAACCATTACATTCTAGCATTAACCATTACATTCTAGCATTAACCATTACATTCTAGCATTAACCATTACATTCTTGCATTAACCATTACATTCTAGCATTAACCATTACATTCTTGCATTAACCATTACACATTAACCATTACATTCTTGCATTAACCATTACATTCTAGCATTAACCATTACATTCTAGCATTAACCATTACACATTAACCATTACATTCTTGCATTAACCATTACATTCTAGCATTAACCATTACATTCTAGCATTAACCATTACACATTAACCATTACATTCTTGCATTAACCATTACATTCTAGCATTAACCATTACATTCTAGCATTAACCATTACACATTAACCATTACATTCTAGCATTCACATTACATTCTAGCATTAACCATTACATTCTTGCATTAACCATTACATTCTAGCATTAACCATTACATTCTTGCATTAACCATTACACATTAACCATTACATTCTTGCATTAACCATAACATTCTAGCATTAACCATTACATTCTAGCATTAACCATTACACATTAACCATTACATTCTTGCATTAACCATTACATTCTAGCATTAACCATTACATTCTTGCATTAACCATTACATTCTAGCATTAACCATTACATTCTTGCATTAACCATTACATTCTAGCATTAACCATTACACATTAACCATTACATTCTTGCATTAACCATTACATTCTAGTATTAACCATTACATTCTTGCATTAACCATTACATTCTAGTATTAACCATTACATTCTTGCATTAACCATTACATTCTTGCATTAACCATTACATTCTAGTATTAACCATTTCATTTTAACATTAACAATTACAGTTAAGCATCCAATATTACCTTTCATCATCAACCATTACATTCTAACAGTAACCTTAAGATGTTAGCATCATAACACATGGAACAGTGAATGCTGGTTTAATGTTAATATATTTTGACAAAAATGTGAAACGATTGATTTATTTTAACGTTTCAAATGTTAAAATAAAAAGTAGTCTGCCAAGTATGCCTTGTTATAATAATCATTTTACTTCTTTCATATTTTATGCAGCAGTCCAGTTGTCAAATACAAAATCTGCCATCAATGGCGATGAGAAAGTGTGTGTTTCGCCAGAACATACAGAAGGCAGTCAAGCCCACGACGATGACGACGAAGCCGACGACGACGTTCCTGGTAGTAATGAAGTGACAGATAATCTTACAGACATTGACTTCTTTCAACCAGAAACTTTAAATCAGGTACATTTATAGGATAATAAAAGCAGGTACATTTATAGGATAATACAAGTGATAAGTGGAGTTTTCCTCTTTCATAGCAAAGGAAAGAATTATCCTATAGTTAAAAAGAGAAAATGCAGTGGCGTAGCTGCCTTTAGGCACTGTAGGCACGTGCCTACACATTGTCCCCAGAAATCAAAAAAAATAAAAATGCCAAAAATGCAATAAAAACTGAGTGGGGGATGGGGTGGAGGGGTATGGTCAGCTCATACCAATTTTTACTCGTGGTCTTTTCAGAAAATAAAAGTCGAACTGTTTTCGCTCGCGGTCTTTCGGTACCAAATACACCCTGTTTGTGCAATTTTTTTAAAGATTTTCAGAAAGCAAGTATTCATATTAATATATGTTGGTTTGTTCTTTTCCGATGTTTTTGTTGCGAAATCGCAGATTAAAGAAGCTTGAAATCGCGGGTTAAAAACATATTGCTGCTTAAAATACAGTCAGAATGCAGGATTTGCCTTTCTTCTAAAAAATAATTCGGGAGAGCATGCCGCCGGACCCCACTAGACCTTGTGCCTACACACTGATTTAGGCACAGCTACGCCCCAGAAATGGTTATAAAATTACGGACTAATGGTAGTTGTATGCATATTATGTGTGGGTGCGTGCGTGGGTGCGTGCGTGGGTGCGTTTGGAGTAATAAAGTTTATACTCCATCTGTTTGTGTGTGTTTGTTTGTGTGTATGGTGTTTTACGTCATTTTCAACACATGTAAGACGGTCGACTTTTTGTGAAAACCCACTTTTCCTGGGTAGAACCAGTACTGTACACCTCCCGCCATCCGTAGGAATAGACACTTCCTCACTTACAAGTCGAGCTCCCAGTGGGATTCGAACCCGCAACGGCGAGATACGAAGTTTACAACGCAACGTCGTTATCCCCACAGCCACGGAGACGTTTATAGTCCATAGGACCAATTGAATGCGAAATGTTTTCTGTGTAGAAATAGTTTAGCATAATAACCATTAAGCTAGGGCGCCATCGGTTAATACAATTCTCCAACTATTCAGAAAAGCCCATGTTTACCGTGACAGTCTAGACAGAACTAACGTTAGCATCTCTAATAACAATAACATCAAGAAACACTTCACTAAATAAGCAGTTAATAATGAAATCTTTGATCATAATCGAATAATCGAATTTTATACTACATTTTTAGAGTTTAACCATATGTCCACAGCAACCACACTGACGACAAAGTAAAAGCATCAGTTCAGAGACATCAGTGTTGTAAAAAAACGATATGATGGTTATTGTTTTAATTTCTCAAAAATATGTGTACATTAGTTTTGCTAAAACAAAATCACAAATGATATTTGCAAACCACACAACGTTTACTGCTAAAACGACTAAGATGCTAGTCGCTGAACCGGCGCGAGTGCCTGTGGTTTGGATATTAACAGAGATCTAAGGAGTTGTGTTACGTCGCTGACACTATCAATAAAATCTCTGCTCATCGAGCGCCTCTTTGAGACTCAATCTCATTAAAATCAGACCCTTTATCACGCTACGATTCTCTACACTACTAAGGATCTGACAACACACCATTCGAGGTCACGTCAGATTGGCCTTACGAATAACGGCTCTTTGAAACTCAATCTCATTAAAATCACTCTTTATCACGCTACAATTTTTTACACTACTAAGCGGAGAGTATCAAAGCGTAATTAGGATATGATTTTAATGATATTGTTTGAGATTTATAGTGTTTTATTGGGTTCAACAATTTTCGATGACCAAAAACTGAAAAGATAAATATCTAATTATTGTAACATTTACATTATCGTACAAATAAATTATAAACACATTATGACGTGTCATACACATCTAGTTTGTATAAATATGCGAAATATTTTGTCGATCAAGTCGAAAATCAAAACACAGATAATATTAATGGACGATGAAATGTTCCTGTTGATATTTCTCATTTAAGATCGCTAATCAAATAAATAAACCGTCCCGTTATCTAAATACAGATAATAGTTTAAACACATAGCGTCTCACAAAGATTTGAACAGCCAATTTGTATAATATGAAAATTCCACTAATTTGTCATAACTGGCAGACGGCTGTCAGCGGGGTCGTATGCGACCACGCAGACGACAAATAATTGAATTGTTGGTAAATCGGCAGTCAATATTATGGTCATTTAGAGCTGCCCTCGAGACTGGAAAGGATACAGCGGAATCCTGTATTAATTTCTCTCTAACTATATAGACAGGACGAAGCATGACAGAAGATTTGTTTGAATGGTGTTTTACGTCATTTTAGCACGTTAGGCCATACATGACGGTCAATTGTTTTGTGGTAGAGGCAGACCACCCCATTTTTCCTGGGTAGAACCAGTACTTCATACCTCCCTCCATACAAATCGACACTTTGTCAGTTGGCCAGTCACGCTCCCAGTGGGATTCGAACCCGCAGCGGTGAGAGGCGAGACAGTTTTAGTAGACGTAGCGTCTTTACAGCCGCAGCCACGGAGAAAATAACTGCTAAAGGCCGCAAAACTTTGATATTTGGCAGAACTGTGACATTTGACAGAACTGTGATATTTGGCAGAATTGTGATATTTTCTGCACCGCGTGAGCGTTATCACGGATGCCCCCGAGAGAGAGTGTACGTTTTAGGCCTATTGTGTACACGTTTTTAAGTGTTTGTTTGAACAGAAACGAATATTGGGGTACAATTGCTTACATAGTTTAAACAATAACTTGTAAAGTTTTAAATCCGGTTAACGGTAGTGATTTTTAGTTGTAAATAACAAGTTTTAATCGGTTAGGACATTAAGACGAGGATTTTTTTTCGCGGCTTTTACCACGCAAATTGTAACAATCTCAATGAACATATATCCTTAAAAGTCAGGATGACAAATTTATGCTATTACAAATAACAGTGATTTGATAACGGAAAACTGTGCATTGCAATGCGTTTTCTGTAACAGCTTTATGTGTTTGAATTTGGTATGCCATTACGTGGTCCTGCCTTAATTCCATTAAGCGATGGGAAAGCATATATTAGCAGGGTTTTATAACGGATGTTTAAAAACATTTTTACTGAAGAAAATGCGACAACTTGTATCAAAATTAAATATTAATTGTTTTAATTTTACAATATTCAAAAATTAAGGTTTTCTTTCAAACCCCAGCCAACCCCATTTTCGCTTCTTGGCGAAGGGGTTGGGTGGGGTATGAAAGCTAACGCTCTGACCACATATTGTTTTATTTTATTTGAAGCTTTGTTTTCTATCAGTGGGTCTAAAACTTTATCACGTAGAAATGTTTGCAAACCAAGACTGACGTCATTTGCCGGACTTGACACGTGCCTCTCGTAGTGATAATAAACAACACTTCACCGGACCGACCAAACATGAATTCACGGAAATCAAAAAAAAATCGACATGGAACTTGTTTCTGAGTTGTTTCTCAATAAACAATACAATCTGGTAAAGATTGTTTTAATGAGCACTTTAATTTTCGCTTGGTTTAACGCCACTGATAAGGCTAATATAGAGTATATTACGTGTTCCGAGTATTAACTTTCATACCCCACCCAACCCCTTCCAGGGTTGGCTGGGGTATGAAATAAAACCTTAATTTCGGCTTAAAACCTTTTCATATTGTAAAATTAAAAATTTAATAGGTAATTTTGAACTGGTTATCGCATTGTTTTAGTAAAAAATGTTTTTAAACGTGTTTTGATTGTCGAAATATCCGTTATAAAATCCGGCTAACATGAGCTTTCCCGTCGCTTAGTGGAATTAAGACAAGACCACGTAATGAGTCAATAACACAAGCATACCAACCATAAACAGCTGATGGTCTCATTTAAACCAACGTGTGTGTGGTTATTTAGTAGATAACATAACCACCAACAGTTTCTCGTTTTATTCAATTCTGAAACATAGACGGTTATTTAAAATATCCAATATGTTTAATTGGTTGTACCATTCTCCCCGCATTCTAATAATGTTATGCACAGTGTAGCGTTTACTGGAAACACATACTCCTCTGTTTTATGAGTATTTGCTATAAGGCTTTTTTTTTAATCGTTCGCAAAATATGTACCTGTGCGATTGATTGAATTGAATTGGGTTTTAAGGCGCACCAACACATGAAATGTTATATGGCGCCTAACGGACGAACGTGCCGGCTCATCCTCTATTTACATCAAGACAATGGGCCTAGAACCTACTTACCATGCAGAACTGCAGAGTTGCTGCAAATTCTATAGTAGACAATCCATTTACGATGTAGCCACGTTTGCATACGCGGTGTCATGATAAAGACTTTGAATGAGCATGATAAAACTAGATGCCCACGGGTAACATGTCGAGCCCGCCAGTTAACATTGCGAGGAGACTAGGGTTAAAGGTTAGACATTTCTGCCAAGTAATTTCAATCCCTCGTTGCATGACAATGTTGCAGTCCGGACTGGAGGCATGGGTGTTGCGCGCGACATATCGTCCTGTTGTCCTAATCATTTGTGCCAAGTTATTTCAAAATCCTTCCACGCACATACCCGAACCGCCATTGCGACAACTATGTCGAGCTGTCCGCAAGCGGGCTCGACAAAAATGAATATAAATGTGGGAGTGGGGGCGGTTCTACCTCTCTGCACGTGGCAGTGTGTTTGTGAGATTGCAGTGGTTGTATTCTACACCAGCAACCACATGGGAACGAATGATTAAATGATCAATGTTATATAAAACTCCGAACACCTTAGTTCAATGTCTCATTTCACGTTTAAGGCTCTACTTAGTAGCTGAATGCATAATGTAATCTACACAGTTGAATTATGGTTTTACGGCTCACCAGCACAAATGGTTATGAACATTCCAGGACCACTCTCCATTTAGATAAAACTATGCAGAATGGGCCTAGAAACTTCCCTTTATCAAGCTACGATACTCTACGCTACTAAGGATCTGACAACACTGCATTGGAGGTCACGTCAGGTCACGTCAGATTGACCTTTCGATTAGCCAATCAGATTTCAGCCTAAAAAATTGCTCAGTATATACCGCTTCACTTCGAATGTCGCGTTTCAGTAAAACGCTTGGAGCAGTCTACGCTCGGTATTGAAAGAGACAATGTCCGTAACTTTTAGCTTATAAAACACAATTGCGTTGACAAACATAACATATTGAATATTGACTGGAAAAAAAAGATTGCATGACGGAATTCAATAGTGGTACAAAAAAAAGTACCGATTCGTGGTATTGAACCCGCACTAAAATTACACTCGCGGGTCAATAGTCGACTGTGTTATCAACTGAGCTAAGCGGGACAGATGCACTATCACTTACTATTTAGAATAGCTGATGTCGTAATAATTTCGGTGGAATATATATTTTCAAAAGACGTGACAGCGCCCATGATTATCTTCCTATTCTTAATGTAAAATATACCATTTAGTGCATTTCTTTGAATTTATCGTGCAATCCACAGCAGTAAGACATGAAGACTTTATCTTTATACGGATACAGATATATGTGCTTTATGTGGATTTTCGTTTGTTCAGTTCACTCGAACGTCATCTGAAGTGCATATGAAAGGCGCGATTTCATTGGTTGAATTTAGTCGAACTTCTCATGAATATTGATTAGATGAAAGGTCGATCTGACGTGATCTTCAAGGCAGTGTTGTCAGATCCTATAGCGGAGAGTTAGGATATGATTTTAATGAGATTGATCACGATCGAGACATTTAATGAACATGACCAACAATTAACACAAATTGGGTGGGGGTGGTGGGTGGGGAGCGGGTGGTTACCCCTCTGTCTGGATAAGCAGTGGCCCTATTCTCGCCCGGTAATCACACGGGCCTATAGACACTGCGAAGAAATCTCACAAATTATATATTGTAATTGATCAAATATGTATATCATCATTATTCTCCAACCACAAGAATATGCCAAAGTCCTATCCTTAAACTTGAAAAAGACAAACGACGAAAACAACAATTGATTATACATTCGTCGAACAGTGCGGAAACACTAAAATTTAACAAGCCCGAAGTGCGAGTGAAAATCGTACTGTTTACAATTAAATGACAGAACATTGCTATAATACACGATTAATCACCATAAATGATGGTTCTTTTTCTATTATAATACGCCTAAACAAGCCAATCTTTCTCAAGTGTCCCCATGTGTTCAGACTTTTATTTCATTTAAACAAGAACTGTCGGAGGACACCTCGAGACCTTGTTTATTTACAGGGAAAGTTGTTTAATGGGAAACTAAGTTAACAAAAATCGGTAGAACAGATTGATGCTCCATGAATAAAAGTACACGTGAAATACAATCGGATGACAAATACAGGAGCTGAGCGGACAAGCTTTATATTTTACGTTCAATTTTTTGGTTAAATTCATTTCTCAGACCCCAGAAGCCCTAGAGCTTTCCAACTTCAAACGTGTGTACAGCTTCATGACAGTGTGTACATCTTCATGACAGTGTGTACATCTTCATGACAGTGTGTACATCTTCATGACAGTGTGTACATCTTCATGACAGTGTGTACAGCTTCATGACAGTGTACATCTTCATGACAGTGTGTACATCTTCATGACAGTGTGTACATCTTCATGACAGTGTGTACATCTTCATGACAGTGTGTACATCTTCATGACAGTGTGTACATCTTCATGACAGTGTGTACAGCTTCATGACAGTGTGTACATCTTCATGACAGTGTGTACATCTTCATGACAGTGTGTACATCTTCATGACAGTGTGTACATCTTCATGACAGCATGTGTACATCTTCATGACAGTGTGTACATCTTCACGACAGTGTGTACAGCTTCACGACAGTGTGTACATCTTCATGACAGTGTGTACATCTTCATGACAGTGTGTACAGCTTCACGACAGTGTGTACATCTTCATGACAGTGTGTACATCTTCATGACAGTGTGTACATCTTCATGACAGTGTGTACAGCTTCACGACAGTGTGTACATCTTCATGACAGTGTGTACATCTTCATGACAGTGTGTACATCTTCATGACAGTGTACATCTTCATGACAGTGTGTACATCTTCATGACAGTGTGTACATCTTCATGACAGTGTGTACAGCTTCATGACAGTGTGTACATCTTCATGACAGTGTGTACATCTTCATGACAGTGTGTACATCTTCATGACAGTGTGTACATCTTCATGACAGTGTGTACATCTTCATGACAGTGTGTACATCTTCATGACAGCATGTGTACATCTTCATGACAGTGTGTACATCTTCACGACAGTGTGTACAGCTTCACGACAGTGTGTACATCTTCATGACAGTGTGTACATCTTCATGACAGTGTGTACAGCTTCACGACAGTGTGTACATCTTCATGACAGTGTGTACATCTTCATGACAGTGTGTACATCTTCATGACAGTGTGTACAGCTTCACGACAGTGTGTACAGCTTCACGACAGTGTGTACATCTTCATGACAGTGTGTACATCTTCATGACAGTGTGTACATCTTCACGACAGTGTGTACATCTTCACGACAGTGTGTACATCTTCACGACAGTGTGTACAGCTTCACGACAGTGTGTACATCTTCACGACAGTGTGTACATCTTCACGACAGTGTGTACATCTTCACGACAGTGTGTACATCTTCACGACAGTGTGTACATCTTCACGACAGTGTGTACATCTTCACGACAGTGTGTACAGCTTCACGACAGTGTGTACATCTTCACGACAGTGTGTACATCTTCACGACAGTGTGTACATCTTCACGACAGTGTGTACATCTTCACGACAGTTTGTACATCTTCACGACAGTGTGTACATCTTCATGACAGTGTGTACATCTTCACGACAGTGTGTACATCTTCACGACAGTGTGTACATCTTCACGACAGTGTGTACATCTTCACGACAGTGTGTACATCTTCATGACAGTGTGTACATCTTCACGACAGTGTGTACATCTTCATGACAGTGTGTACATCTTCATGACAGTGTGTACATCTTCATGACAGTGTGTACATCTTCATGACAGTGTGTACATCTTCATGACAGCAGTAGTTTCTACTGAAATGTAGACCAATATTAATGACCTTGACCTCCTTTTACATTTACATCGAAGTTTTAAATTCAAATGTAGTATTAAGCCCATTACTTAGATCACATTACTTAGATAGCAAACACCATACAGCTTTCAAATTTCATGTTCAATTGCTTATATACTGAAAGGAAAAAGAAATGCGACACGGGAATTTCCGCTATATATTGTACATGCTGCACACTTAATTTCATATATATTCCAAGGAAATCCCAAGATGTTTTGTAAAAAAAAGTTGCAGTTAGTGAGAGAAAGGACACAACTGTGATGTTTTAGACGTTTTAATCACAGTACACGTTGTAACAAGAAATTCATAAATGTTGAAGTTCCTCTGAAAAATCGAGCCAGTTAACGTAAAGAGTTTGCAAATTTTGCATCCTAAGTTTGCGCCAAACGCGTACTCTGTCAATAATGAAACTTTGCAGGAATACTATTTGCTGTGTTACCTGTTGTTTTAGTCTTTCTCCGAAAGGAATTGTCTTACGCAGCCATGCACCATTCGATTAACAGCAGCATATTCTACATACAATATATAGCGGAAATTCCAGTGTCGCGTTTCTTTATCCTTTCAGTATATATGACAGCAGGAAGTTCCTACCAAAGAAGGCCAATATGAATGACCTTGACCTAATTTTTTTAGTCAGTTAATTTAGTTGATATCTCGCACAATAACAGCCATACATATTTCAAACCCCATAAACACTATCATCGCTATTCACATTTATTTTTTATTTTAAAAAAGGTCAGTCAGAATTACCTTGACATAAATACAAACTTACATATATACAAACTTCATTGAATGTGTTGTTTTTAATGTGACTTACAGCGCAAAATAGCCGGGCATCCGCGTCCCATGGACACATTTTTTAGCTTTTGAAAAAATGCAATTCTCTGGGAGATATAGCTGTGCGCGTGACTAATATGTATATTTTACCTCTTGGGCATATAAAAACATAAGAATCTATTAAACAAACATGTTTATATTTAAGTAATTTTAGAAAAAATAAACTTTCCACTAAAAATATATTATTATTTAACCTTAGTTGATATTTCCACCTTATTGTTTACATGTTTGATACTATTTATCCACTGAAAGTCTTATCTCAACTGAAGAGAAGGACAAACATGACAATTAATGAAACAAACAATGGTGAAATGACAATCTTACGCATAATGTGTTGAATCACAGATTTGTTTGGTAAGCTTGTTTGTACAGACGATATTGGGAGATTAACTGACAAGTCTACCCATCTGTCGGTGGAATGCTGGCGTTAACAAAGGAACCAGGGATACATACAAGTCCGACTATACGTACAACTGTATATATATAATATGAACAGAAGTTTTAATTGTCGTCCCTGATAATTACAAGTTCGTCTATAGTGTACACGCCTGTCCATCTATCTTTAAATTATGGCTACATCTAAATAATGCACATTAATATCAATTAAAAATGGTATTTATTTTGTTAAGTTTTGTTTTTTCTCCTCGTTAATGGTTTTAAAGTGTAATCATTCCAATGGTAGAGGGACTATAATCCTTAGAAATCAGCAATCATCATTACCACAGGGCCTCGAAATGGAGAGATAGAAAGAGCTATAACCTGTAATGCGTTATGACAAAACTATCCATTCTCTAAAATACAGTGATCTGGCTACAACACTTGACAAAATCGGTTGCCTTGTGAAAATAACGTATTTTATAATTAATACCTCTTTCCAAAGACATCAATACAAGTGATCTATGTCTATAGCCTCTTTCGTACAGACATGAGTATATTACAGACAGGAGTATATTATTTGAACAGAAACATAATTAAACGTTTTAAGATAAAGGGACTGGAGATGATCTGAAGGTATTATGGGTATCAAGCCAAATCCAGCTACACCGAGTTTTCATATTCAATATGCATATATATGCAGTAATGTAGGCCCCATTATCCGCATGATTTAAGTAGTGCTTATGTAATAGTTTTGTCTGGAGAACTGGACTACTCGGCTAGTTTTTGTTGCATAATCATTAATACTAATTCATATGATGCTTCAAGGATTTATCCATACAATGTTTTTATAAAAAAAGTTATTTTGTGATCGAAGTACACTCTAGTTGACTTACATGTACAAGTGTTAGACATACAATCACCATTTAAATTAATATTACTGACTGAGCAGAGCAGCAAAAAACATCAGAGTCGTTGCGTTTTCCAGACCAAATATTTCATAAAAAATAATTAAACCAAAAGTTACATCAGGGGTTTTATACTATAACAAGAGGTCAATGACCTTGAAGCTCTACTGATTGATTTTGATTTTAGGAAGTAGTCGCTACAAAAATGTTTTTTGAAAATTTATTTTTAGCCGTGGCGGCCATCTTGAATTTCCGGGCCGACCTGAAATTTTGCTAGGATCAATTAGACATCAAGAGCAACATTCCTGTGAAGTTTCATGAAAATCCGTCACGTAGTTTCAGAGGAGTATCGCTACAAGTTTTCATTATATAACTCTATGTAAACAAAGATGGCCGCTGACAGCCATGTTTAACATCGAATCAAAACAATTTTTGACAAGGACCAACATCATGTCATGCTGATCATTTTAGAAAATGTCCCATATCAATATCACTTATAGTTTTCAAGAAGTACCGTAGTCGCTACAAACTTGTATTTTGAAAATCTATTTTTAGCCATGGCGGCCATCTTGAATTTCCGGCCGACCTGAAATTTTGCTAGGATCAATTAGACATCAAGAGCAACATTCCTGTGAAGTTTCATGAACATCCGTCAAGTAGTTTCAGAGAAGTAGTCGCTACAAGTTTTCATTATATAACTCTATGTAAACAAAGATGGCCACTGGCAGCCACGTTTAACATCGAATCAAAATAATGTTCGACTCGGATAACCATCATGTCATGCTGATCATTTGAGAAAAAGTCCCATATCAATATCACTTATGGTGTTCAAGAAGTAGTCGCTACAAATTTATTTTTTAAAAATCTATTTTTAGCTGTGGCGGCCATCTTGAATTTCTGGTCGATCTGAAATTTTGCTAGGATCAATTAGACATTAAGAGCAACATTCCTGTAAAGTTTCATGAAAATTCGCCAAGTAGTTTCAGAGGAGTAGTCGCTACAAGTTTTTACTATATAACTCTATGTAAACAAAGATGGCCGCTGGCAGCCATGTTTAACGTTGAATCAAAACGATTTTTGACAAGGACCAACATCATGTCATGCTGATCATTTTAGAAAAAGTCCCATATCAATATCACTTATAGTTTTCAAGAAGTAGTCGCTACAAACTTGTATTTTGAAAGTCTATTTTTAGCTTTGGCGGCCATCTTGGATTTCACATCAACATGAATTTTTGCTAGGATCAACTAGACTTTATTGGCAACATTTCTGTAAAGTTTAATGAATATCCATCCAGTAGTTTCAGAGGAGTAGTCGCTACAAATAAAAGTTAACGGACGGACGGACGGACAGACGGACGGACGACGGACGCCGCACCACGGCATAAGCTCTGCTGATCTCTGATCAGTAGAGCTAAAACCCCGGGTTACATCAGGGACCTAATACGTATCTGGTTGCATGCAGCTTAATTCCGTGTATATGCACATTTCATGTAAAACTGAAACACAGTATGAGGGTTTCTATTACTTTGTATGCCCAGGCCCGCCAAAACTTTTTAATACAAAATCCTGAGATTTTAAAATGTAGGCTAAGTTTTTATTTCCCGTGAAGAACATTTTAAATGGAAATTTGGAGTGCGCGACTTGATTTTGTATGGAAGTGCACTTACTTTTCTACACATATGCGTGCTAAATGCAAATACACAGTCAATTCATACAAATTATAATCATCGTACACAGCAGCAGCTGTTATAGTGGTACCACACACAAGGATACACAGCAGCAGCTGTTATAGTGGTACCACTCACAAGGATACACAGCAGCAGCTGTTATAGTGGTACCACACACAAGGATACACAGCAGCAGCTGTTATAGTGGTACCACACACAAGGATACACAGCAGCAGCTGTTATAGTGGTACCACACACAAGGAGTTGCTAGTCCCTTACACTTGCTATTTCAGTTAGGTTGACCAATTAAAGAAATCACAGATATTGCTGCATTACGCATGTCGTTATGCCACTGAAGGAATTGTATATTCAGTCAGTGCATTACACTGATGACCCCACTGATTCGACACTTGTATATATTCCTCTGACTCTAGACTAGGAAGCGTAACAGGACCAATTTAGGCCGCAAATACATATATTGTAATGATTACAGGAGAATAAAAAAGCCAATTTCTCTAAAAATGGTAAACTAAAAATGTGATAACACCATACATCTTTATAAAACACCATACATCTTTATAAAACACCATACATCTTTATAAAGACACTAAGACATAAACGTTTAATAAATCAAGTCATTTATTGGACCCATAAATATAAGTGAACATTTAAACAGTTAATGTCTGAACAGGTAAATGTCGTATACAGCATGGGAAACAAGACACGCTCTGACAGCAGTTAGTGAATGGCAGATTAAATAACTATTTGTGGCTTTTAAAGCGAGGAATAGCAATCTTGATTTTTTAAATCTCTCGGTATCCCCATAGTTTGTATTTTTGTTTGTTTTTTTGCATTTCAATCATTAATATTGCAAATCGTTTTTGCATATTACTAACTGTTGATTATAGTTATATTACTGTTAGTTGATTATAGTTATATTACTGACTGTTGATTATAGTTATATTACTAACTGTTGATTATAGTTATATTACTGTTAGTTGATTATAGTTATATTACTGACTGTTGATTATAGTTATATTACTAACTGTTGATTATAGTTATATTACTGTTAGTTGATTATAGTTATATTACTGACTGTTGATTATAGTTATATTACTAACTGTTGATTATAGTTATATTACTGTTAGTTGATTATAGTTATATTACTGACTGTTGATTATAGTTATATTACTAACTGTTGATTATAGTTATATTACTGTTGATTATAGTTCACCAATATTTAAAACCTACGGTAGAAAGTTTAAAGTCAACATGACACTGGATGAGAACATTGAGACATTTTTTTTAATGCTTGATATAAACCTCCAGATTTCCGTGTGTCCCTTTAAGTTTAAGTTGGCAAATACCAAAAGAAATGCACATTGTGTGCAATAATAGTGTAACCAAACAGGATATCTAGGCATGAAATTCGTATGTGGTACATATGTGATACATATGTATTCCACATATGTTTTTCATATGAAAGTAATACATGTGTAACTGTAATACATATGAAAATATTTTTTTACTAAATAATATTAAAACTTAAACAGGTTGTTAAACCATTTTCTACAATTTTCTGCAATTTTTTTTATAAATACTTTATGTATTTTATACATAATAGTTTCATATGAAATACATTTGTATACATTTCATATGAGACACAGGTGTATTATTTTAACATGAACAATATATATGACACATATGTATCATTTTCATATGTGGCACATATGTAAATAACATGATGTATATATGAAAGGAACTTGCAAATAATAAGAAAGTAACACATATGTGGCACATGTCCCAACATTTTTCCTGTGTATCATCATTACATGGTTCTGCCATATTTACATTAAGTGATATTAGCAGGATTTTATAACGGATATTTCGACAATAAAACTCGTTTAAAACGTTTTAACCTGAAAAATTGCAATAACCTTTTTAAAATGACCTATTAAATGTTTTAATTTTACAATATGCAAACTTTTTAAGCTGGTTTAATTTCATACCCACAGCCAACCGCATTTTCGTTTCTTGGAGAAGGGGTTGGATGGGGTATGAAAGTTAATATTTGGATCACGTAATGATCTCACTTTCCCACGTATTTATATAAGCACTGCGGGTTCGAATCCCACTGGGAGCTCGACTTGTCAAGTGTGAAACGGTGATTCTTACGAATGACGGAAGGTATACAGTGGTATGTTACAGGTGGTCTGCCTCTACCACAAAAAATCGACCATCGTATTTGGCCTAACATATACTAAAAATTATGTAAAACACCATTCAAACAAACAAACAAATTACAGTAACATATCTCACTAAGGTCTCTGGCTTAAGCAAATGGTAGAAAAGCAATGATTACAATACAGCATGCATTAATGGAAACATTGCCTCTAAAATAGATCCATGGTATGTGAATTGGTATGTGAATTGGTATGTGAATTGACATAAGAAATATAAAGAGAATTGTCATTAAGATATTGAACTTTTTTTATCACTGACAAAAGACAGTACAATTAAGAGCCTTTTTTCGGTTTTATTTAATGTGTACACAACGACCTGTAAAAAAACCTGATAAATGTTTTCTTAATATTGTTGATTGTATATGGCACCTTCAAGTCTTCATTAGCACTTCCATCTCCCTTTCCAGCCCCCTAACTAGTCTGTGGTTCATAAATATGAGAGCTCCCTCTGGAAGAAACTTACTGAGCACTAAGCACACCTTATCCGCCTTCAGTGCTGCTTCGGCAGGCTGGTTCAGCACTCTCAGATGCTCCTGCAGATACCTAATTAACAACTTCAGCACATTTTCAGCTAACAGTCTATTCTCTTCTTTATGACATATAAGAGTGAAACCAGTATTTCCGGCACCCAGCCAAACGGCGATTCTTTCAGCAGAAAATGGTTCCCCTTTGGCAAAGCGGAGAAATCCTATTTCAAATTCAGGTAGTTGGTCCTCTTGACTTAATGCCATTATGTCGTCTTCTACTGTTCGGTTGGCAGCTGATCTTCTAAACTGATACTCTGAGTGAACCTGAAAATAAAAATATGAAAATGAATGAATGAATGAATGGCTCTTACCCGCTTAACACTTAACCCATTAAGCACAACTATAATAGCATCTACGTCCATTGTAAACCCAGATCAGCTTGCGAGTAACTTGCAAACTGATCAGGTTACAATGTCAAGCTGCAGATAAATCATTTTCCCCAAATCACCCCTTTTCACATAAATTGAATAGTCTTGATTGAAAGACAGAACAGACAATTACATATATGTAGCGGGTTAAGGGTTTCGTGTCCCTACCACCTGGAATGGAACAATGTTTTTTTATATTGCAAATTCTGTGTAAAATACTTTGACATGTGTTAGTTCTATGACTTTACATATTCCTTATATAATCATTAATCAATGTGAGTTACAAAAGCATGAACAGTTTGATGAATTTACAAATGTTACTAATTCTATTATGAAACTGACAAAAAAATATATATCCGGACGTTATAGTGTAGTTCACACATAAAGGGATACACGGCAATCTGGAAGTATTTTATATCAAGCATTACAATGTATACTGTATACTTACTCCCTGATTAAAATTAGCATCTCAGTTTCTTAATCTAGAATTAATTTAACTTTAAACCTGCTTGGATATAAAATGTTGAGTTTAATGTTCTTTGATATTCTGCTATACCTGTACGAAAAAAACTGACGTAAACCAGGCATAAAGTAGACGGATTCCAACTGGTTTTTAGGCGTAATTTTCATTTTCCAAGCGTCAACGAGCAGGAGACGGAATCATATGACTTTGACGTCTCTTGATCGAGGCGTAAAAATGTGAAAATGACTTTAACATTTTACACAGGCGTATTTTATAACTGATTATTTGAGGAAATGGATTTTAAATTGCATTCTGGGAGAAAACTCAGTTTGAAATTTTGTGGAAAAAATATTGGCAATGAAACAGTTAGGATTAAACAATGTTTATTTTAACTTATTAATATGCATTACCAACCCAAATTGGATTGTATGTGTATATCAGGACAATGTAGTAACAATGTAGTAGACATATTTAGAAGGTTAGTTATAAGTGAAACCTAATACAAAGGAATAATTTAACAACAATGCACTGTCTGAGGTAAGAATAAATTTCACATTGTTCTATACATACAGACCTAAACTGTACTATGGTACCAATAATTCAACACTATTTATAAGCTCATATTAGAACCTGACTGGATAACATGTATTATTATATAACCTATAAATAGACGCGTTTTCATTGGCTAAAAAGTAATTTTTTAGAAAAAATATCTAGCGATATTGACCTGTTTTTTTGATATTGACCTGTTTTTTTGATATTGACCTGTTTTATATAATTGTTTTTTTGATATTGACCTGTTTTATATAATTGTAAATTGAGGGTTATATAATAAAACAGTTATGGACTTTTCAGCTGTTATACATGATGTTGATATGTACCAAAAAATCATTATTGACCTCGGCTATCGCCTCGGTCAATAATGATTTTTTTGGTGCATATCACATCATGTATAACAGCTGAAAAGTCCATAATTGTATAATATGTACTGTTTCATACAATTTAGCTACCTAATTGATGTGGCTTTATTCATTTATTAATAAATTGTTAATGTTTTCTTTCGATAAATGATCGAAAGAAACTCGTTTGCATATTACGCCTCAAATTCCTGCTAGTTTCCGCCCATCATTTTACTAAGCGACGCCCGTCATTTTTTGTTTTTCTTCTGCCTAAATGACGCCCGTAAATTATTCCAGGCGTACCTCATTTGCATATTACGCCTCAAATTTCTGCTACTTTCTGTCTTGTTTCTGTGCAATTGACGGCCTTCATTTTCCTGCATGACGCTTGTCATTTTTCCCAAATGACGCCCAACGTTTAGTGACGACCGTCTTTTTTTTTTTTTTTACGTCTGTCTAAACAATGCCCGTCGATTATTCCAGGCGTACCTCATTTGCATATTACACCTCAAATTCCTGCTACTTGACGTCTTGTTTCCGTCTAGGTGACACCTGTTTTTTCCTATTTAATTTAATGGCGACTGATAATTTGACGCCTGCATTTTTAAAAAAAAATATGCCTTGTTTCTAGGCGTCCAATTTCATACAGGTAGGTTTACATCTAGTATTGGTGCGGTATAATTAATTGAGTATGATCTGATCGAGTTGGTTGATTTAAACATTGAGATAGGCCTAGCCCATCGAGGTGTTTAAACCATGGACCATTAAGACGAGATCATACTCTATTTGTTTTGTAGCATGTCCATTTCATCTGTCTGCCATACTCTAACTTACAATAACTGGTAGTTAGAGTACACCATTTATTCTGACAGGTGTTATTTTAATTAAACCTGTGTGAATACAAAAAGAATTTCAATGACCATGCTACAATCAAGTTACCAATATGTAAAATCAATAGGCTTTGAACTTTCCTAATAATGAATATTAATGATTGTAAAATTGCAAGTTATGCAGAAAAAAAACTAACGTGATGTCGTGTTTTTTTACAGTGATTTAAGAAGTGGATTATTACGTCTCTGTTTTTTAACAAAATCAATATTGCCATTTGTGCCTTTAAGCACAAGTGTGCACTATTTATATAGGACTATACAAACGAGAGTGTTTAAACTATAACACCGTAAATATACCTGCGCTGCCGCATATTCAATGTTGCGTTTTCTTTCTGTCTGTATACCATCCTCGTTACCAACGTCGTCAGTTGGCAGTGTGTCGCAGCCATATATCCGGTGAAACAATACTTTACATTGCCCAGGAAGAAGCGTGTGCATTATAAAGGCGTAAACCATCCCGGAAGATAACTCAATATTTACTACAACACCGTAAGAAAGTAAACAAATACACGTGGTTCCGGTATCGGTTCTCGTTTCGTCACAAATAGGTTCGCCTTATGTAGTCGTTGTGCACTATATAATAAATAGATACTTATTTTACTCAGTTCTGAAACATAAACAATTTAATGGTTACGTTTTTTTAAGCAAAATACCTAAATCAAATAAATAATTATTTAAAATACAGAATAAAAGTTTCAAATGAATGTTTTACACGACGTGTCC